>JAVKPL010000139.1:0-145236 GCA_032173675.1 Gastrolobium villosum | reverse complement strand
CCCCTTATATGGGTAAGACGTGATAACACCTATTTCAACTAATGTGCTTGACAAAGATTGATTAAAAGCAATGTTTTATAGATTATTAGAGTATCAAAAAGGTTGACCTATGTAATTCTTATGCTACTAGGAAGAAAATGCTTCAGTTTGGCATGATGGTGCAAGCAATAATTTCACCTATTAAACAGTTACTCAAGATTAATTTTGTTTTAATGATAAGAAAATACAAGGAATTATAGAGTAAGCAATCATTCACATTGATTGTACATTTAAAACTTAAATTTCACATTAATTATAATACAAGATTGATTCTACCTACTTTTTACTATTTCAATTAATT
Organism: Gastrolobium villosum; assembly: GCA_032173675.1. Classification (NCBI taxonomy): domain Eukaryota; kingdom Viridiplantae; phylum Streptophyta; class Magnoliopsida; order Fabales; family Fabaceae; genus Gastrolobium; species Gastrolobium villosum. Next base: position 144,896 of record JAVKPL010000139.1, on the reverse strand, counting down.
CTTACTATTTCTCTCATGATATTCTGATACGGTATTAAAAATTGGTAGAGAAAGAAAAAAAAATTTGGTGCAACAAATGTAGATACATTCATACTAAAAGGGGGGAAATTCTTAAGACATAAAATGAATTATACAAATAAATATGGATTAAAATGAAAAAAAAATCATTTTAGTAAAAGAAAATACCAAACTAAAAAGAAATTTATAAATAAAATAGGCATAAAAAAATTAAGTAGAATAACATATTTATAAGATAATTAATTTGGTCAAATTATCATATCATATGATAATAATTAGTTAATACACCATAATTATTAAGGATAAAGAGATAAAGTTATTTCCGGTCAATTCAAAACGACAATATTTTGGAACGGAAATTAAGGTGTTTTTGTAATTATAATATATTGCAAGGTTATATTAATCTTTATCATTATAATTTTTTAATCTTATAACCCAGAATGACATCATTTTGAACTCACTGCAGATAAAGGCTCTGTTTGATTTCTATTTTCGAAAACAGTTTTTTAGTTTTCAGAAGAAAAAAAACTAAAAAATTCGTTTGGTAAGACCTGTCTTGTAAAAAATGTTTTGAAAACTATAACTATTTTTTTTGTTTTTAGAATTGAATGTAGAGAACATGTCTGAATTGTTTTTGTTTTTAACTTTCAAAAAGAAAAAAACATAGAAAACAACAGTTTCCATAATTATTTTACAAAATAGTTTTAAGAACAAAAAAATCAGAACACAATCAAACAGACCCATCTCTAGTAATTACTTTTCCCAATTATTAATAGGGATAGGATATTGTGACACTCAAGTTATGTTACACCCATGTGACACAGTCAATCTCACCGTTAGATCGCTTATGTTGATCCAACGGTTATATTTATTTCTACTTTTGTATGATCATGATTTCCCAAATTTAAAGTGAAAGCATTAAATATGGGAAATCATAACCATACAAAAGTAGAAATAAATATAAAATATTAAATTTGGGAAATCATAACCATACAAAGATGAAAATAAATATAACCGTTGGATCAACATAAGCGATCTAACGGTGAGATTGACTGGGTGTCGATTGGTGTCACAATATCGTATCCCTTGTTAATAATTTAAAAAGGAAGAATTAGTTTAAAAAAAAAAAAAAAAAAAAGGAAGAATTAGAGGGAGAGAAACTAAGAAAATGGAAGAATGAAAATCAGGTCCTCGGGGATAGCAACACCCCGTGCTGTGCTGCTCCACCACTCTTACTCTTAGTCTTACTCTTCTTACTCTCACCTAAACACAACACAACACAACGCTCTCATTCTCATTCTCATTTTCACTCTCACTCTCACTCTCACTTTCACTCTCATCGCAACAAACTATTCCTCCGACGTCGTTTCGCAGCTCCACTTGTCGTTTACTCCTTCGCTTTTGAATGAATGGGAAACTGCGGTACCAGAGAGGAATCCGCCGTCGTTTCCAATGCTCAAGGTTTTCAGATCTAGGGCTCTTCTTCTTCTTCTCTTCCTCTCTCATTCTCATTCTCATTCTCTCTCTCTCAATTATCTCGTTAATCGAATTTCACTAACTAACTCGTCGCATTCTATGATTTCGCAGTTCAGCAGCTTCATCATCACGCGTCGTCGTTCGGCGCTAGTGGAAGGAATCAAAATGGAGAGAAGAAGCAGAATCAGAAACACAATAATCTGACCGAGTCCGTTTCGGATCTGAGCGAGTCTTGTTCGACGACTCCGCGCAGCAACAACAACAACTACAACAACAACACGGTGCTTTATACTCATGTTATCGCTTTCACGCTTTACGAGTTGGAAACGATAACGAAGAGCTTCCGCGGCGACTATATCTTAGGCGAAGGAGGGTTCGGTACCGTTTACAAAGGTTACATTGATGAGAATGTGAGGGTTGGACTCAAGTCCTTACCCGTTGCCGTCAAGGTTTTGAACAAGGAAGGACTCCAGGGACATCGAGAGTGGCTTGTGCGGGTTTTCACTTTGCATTTGCATCTTCTGTTTTTCTTTTTCTTTTTATTTCTGTGTTTGTTTATAGTGTTTGATTTTCTATGATTTTTCTTTTGTGTGTGTTTGTTGATTTGGTTGATGCAGACGGAGGTGAATTTTCTAGGGCAGCTTAGGCATCCGAATCTGGTTAAGTTGATTGGTTACTGCTGCGAGGATGATCATAGATTGCTTGTCTATGAGTTCATGTTTCGAGGAAGTTTAGAAAATCACTTATTCCGAAGTATGTTAACTTTTCCTTCTTTTTTTTTTTTTAATCTCTTTTATTTTATCTTTCCTTAGCTTAGTTTGGAAATGAAATCGAATGGATTTTGGATCTGAGTCACGGAAATTCTTAATGTGTCTGTTTCGTGTTTTCTTTTCTTTTTAGTTTATATGCTTTTAGTATTAATTACAAAAAGTTATGCTACCTTTTATTTTATTTTTTTTACTTTATTCTCCGTTTTTAATGATTTACAACGAAATGATGAAAATAACAAAATCTTATTTTCATCATTTCCTTTACAAATTCTTTAAAGCGTGAAACAAAGTAAAAACTAGATACTTTTGTGATTATTAGTAAAAACATTGAAACTAACAGCTCCACTCTTCATAAAACCCCGCATTGCAAGGGTACCATTGATAGACATTCACATTTTAGCATTAAAAGTTGCACAAAATCTTTACATTCTAGAGATTATTACTGTTGTTTCCTCAGTACAGGAGAATAATAGCATTACACCCTATACATACAACTTTCAATCAGCGTTGATTTAGAATCTGAAATGTGTAGTTACTGGTCTGCCTCCATAAATTCGAATTCCTACTTAAGTGATTATTTTCCCTTGTTTGTACAAGTACAACAATGTCTCAATTGTGAAACTAATCAAGATCTGCAAGCAAAAGTCAATTAGCAGCTTGGGGATGCGTCTCTGGCTTTCAGCACTTTATTTAGTACTATTAGTTAGGTTATAAATGGATAATTTAAACATCAAAGTTCTGTCTTTCAGTCAGTATGTTGACTGCAAGCTAGGTTTTAAAATTTATGACTATCTTGCTTTACTGGTGGCACTTCCATTGAGTGACAATAGTGTGAATCATTACCCAGAAACTAACAGTACAATGCTTTAGTATGATAACTTTTTGGGCAGGAAGGTGTTGCATTTGTTAGGGCATAGGATTTTATGTGGGTTATAACTGATTCCCTTTGTTGATTGGGTTATGTATACCTTGTCTAGGGCTTTTGAGACAGGATAGAAGTTGTACTTGTACTTTGAGGAATTTCATTGTTATATCCTATTTTATATTTTATAATGATTTATATTGTTCAATCTGTTGTTAAAGTTATTGACACTATTAAAATAGCGTCCCTCCCGACTTTGTCTGATTTTGGTCAAAAACTTTTGAGTCACTTTGCAACAAAAGACAAAGCATCTTGAACAATATATTTTTCTGATTTTTTTTCGTTAGTAGTTGTGAATGAAAAACATTGCTCATACTGACAGTTATGAAGCTAAGATTTTTTCTAGTTTCTTGGTATGTTTTTTCTTTTTTCTTTTCTTTTTGGTAGATGGTATGTTTTTTCAACTCATGTTGATATGAACTTCCTGAGGCTTCCAGAGGCAACTGTCCCCTTGTCATGGGCTACAAGAATGATGATTGCTCTTGGGGCTGCCAAAGGGCTTGCCTTTCTCCACAATGCTGAAAGACCTGTAATCTATCGTGACTTCAAGACATCTAATATATTATTGGACTCTGTAAGTTTCTGGTATTTTGAAGTTAATTATTCTGATTTTTTAATGGCTGTGTAATAAAGAAATTATTATCTTTATTTTTTTCCACTTGGTGTTACCCATGACTCTACAGGACTATACTGCCAAGCTTTCTGATTTTGGACTAGCTAAAGCAGGACCTCAGGGTGATGAAACCCATGTATCCACCCGAGTCATGGGTACATATGGTTATGCTGCCCCTGAATATGTTATGACTGGTATGACCTCAGATTTTCAAACATTCTCGATTTGTAAATAGATGGAAAAAAACAAAATTACTTGAATGCCTTAAAAGCTTGAACTTCATAGAAGTTGATCTTACTCATCATGTGTTGCGATGTGAGCGAGCTAGGATGATGTACTATGAGCTTGTCACAAAATATGCTTCTAACCTTCATTGTGCATGTGCTCTTGTGCATACTTGCATGTTTGAGCATACATGGATGCATGTCTAAACTTGGCATATGTGAAAATGGTCAGGCCACCTGACAGCTAGGAGTGATGTTTATAGCTTTGGGGTTGTTCTTTTGGAGCTTCTAACGGGTAGGAAATCTGTTGACAAGACAAGACCTGGAAGGGAACAGAGCTTGGTAGATTGGGCACGGCCAAAGCTCAATGACAAAAGAAAGCTCCTACAAATAATTGATCCTAGATTGGAGAATCAATACTCAGTGAGGGCAGCACAGAAAGCATGTAGCTTAGCTTACTACTGTTTGAGTCAAAATCCCAAAGCGAGGCCACTAATGAGTGATGTAGTGGAAACATTGGAACCCTTACAAAGTTCTAGTGTTGGTGCAGGTGAAGTCTCATTATCAGGATCAAATAGTGGGAGTGAAGGGCCTTTTGCTATGAGCAAAATTTCTGACTACAGAATGCGTCACAAGTTTTCAAACAATGTTGGTCCCGGTACTACTTGTCGGTCTCCAAACCCAAATTGCTCCCCAGGTGCTCCAGCAGCATGCCGGGTCAGATGATAATCTCATGCCATGAATCCCTGTCTGGTGTGCTTCTCAAATTTCCATATAATCTCAAGAAAATAGTATTTGTTGTTAAAATGTGGGTGCATCCATGTATTTGTTGCTTTGTACATGATATAATGGTGACAAGAAGCCCGGGTGGATAATTTTTGTATCAATGTTTGGTCTTCAGTTCATCGCAGTGGTAATTATTGTGTGCAAAACTGTGTGTAGTTGTAGTCATCGTGGCATCAGAACTAATATGATTGATTCCTCACAACATTAGGGGCAAGAGGTTGGAGTTGAGCACGCAATTAACTTCATAGTTTATCTCTTTATTTGAGATATTATTAGGTTGACTGGGTGTAAAAATCATTTCATATTTTACATTACTATTTCATGTCAGGTTAGATTCACTGCACTCTTCTACCTTTTTAAAGTTGCCTATTGATTTAAAAAAATAAAGATGAATTGTTGTTTTCGAGCTTCTTGAGGTTTTTATAATTATTCCAGCTCTTAAGTATCGTAAGTAATGTTAGCTCCTCCATTTTGGTATTTGATGGAATCTGTGTATTTTAAAATAAAAGAAAAATGTATGAGCTTTTCTCTAAAATGATCTTTTGTAAAAAGTAAAAATTTTATGTATGAATGCAATATTGGTGGAGTATTTATTTTAAGTGTTTGAACAGTGCGATAAATGACACATGATAAATTTAGAGTTTTTAGTCTAGTGCGTTCGAATCCTGAGTGCTCCAATTTTTGGAAAGGTGGGAGAGGCACAAATTCAAAACCAAATTAGTTGGGTCGATTAAAATTTCGGACATCATGTCTTAAAAAAAATGAACAAATAATATGAAAAATGGATTTCGGAGCTTTTTCATTTATTAATCTTGTTAAACTGAAAAATATTGAACTGTATGTCTTGAAGAATATAAGGGAGGAGACATCGTCTGACGAAATAGTCAGAAAGCAAGTAACATAATATTTTATAATTTAAGAAAAGCATTTGTTTTAGTTTATATATATAACTTTTTAAGTTATTTATTAAGAAAAAAATTCAATATATATAATTTTTTAAGTTATTAAGAAAAAAAATTCAATATTATTCATCAATTCACTCGTTTTTTAACTAATTGTCCACTCAAGCGGGGTAAAATCACATGGACATCAAAACCCTCTCTACGAAGTTAAAACTTGTCAATTGATCAACATGGTGATTTAAGAAAAATATCTAATTACAAAAAGAATTCAATGTTTAATAAAAAGATATTCTTTTCTTAAACACGAAGAAACTGACTGTAACGCATCTTTGTTAACTAATTAATCTATTTAAACTAGTCAACCACTTCAAAAAAGTGGGTTTTCACTATTTAGTAACAGGTGATACCTCAACTCATTATTATTAAATGTTGAGTTAATTTTATATTTAACTAATACAAGAGTATGATATCAAATAAAACTGAATTCGAACCTAAAATAAAAAAGGAAAAATCTCAAAAAATAAATTCAATTTTATTATAGGTTCAACTTATTCAATAATAGGAAACGAAACCATAAGCCGTCAATAAAACATGTGATAACGATAAATTGCATAATCATAATGTTATTGCTACTTACTAATAGAAACAGGAATTGAAAAAACTACAATTCCAATTATGTCATTTAATAAAGATATTTTCACTAATTCATCAAACAATAACAACAGTACTTGATCAGACATGATCCTCATAAAATCCCCATACAGCAATAATATAACATATCAAGTAGTTCAAAAGAAAAATAAAAACAAAAAAGGAAAATGGCAATTTTGTTTGGCTTGGAGCATAAGCTGGACACTTTGGTTTTAAGAAATAAATCACCTAAATTTCTATTGGTTGAACACTTTCATATTCATGATCAACTCAGGTAAATTATAGGTTAAATCACTTTTGCAAATGATTAATAATATAAAGCACGAACCACAATATCCCAACTTGTGCTCCAACTCCAAGCTGAGAGAAAAACTATGATATTCCTAATAGAAACAGTAAAAAGCTGGCGACACCAATGTTTATGTTTATGCCCCAAACAATAGGGACAAGAATCAGTCTCCAGACACGTGTGTCTTACCCTCGTAGTATTTTTTCTCACTCTCCCCCTTCTTCGCATTACGTTTCTGCATGCATAAGAGAGTTAAAAGAAGAACAAAGAAAATGAGAGATGAGAAGAAAAAAAAAAACTTGACAAGCACACAAAACATATAACCTTCATGCATAATGGTGCCAAGAAGTGCAAACCCAAGAAAAACACATTGGAGCTGGAAAGAAAACATAGGAGTGCGCTAGAGAAACAAGAAAGTTCTTTGAACTTCAGTCCTACAAAAACTTTTTTGTTAATTGTTAGAGTATAATATAAACCATTAAAGAGACCTTCACCTAACAGCTTAAGTTTTTGGGTCAAATTGGTTCTTTACATGGTATCAGAGCCTCGTATCCCGGATTCGATTCTCACCACCCCCACTTTCTCTTGTGGAATTTTCTTAGCACGAGTAGATGGATTTGTGTATTATCCACCCTTCAAGCCTAATGAGCTCTCGTGTGAAGGGTCGTGTTAGAGTATAATATAAACCATTAAAGAGGCCTTCACCTAACAGCTTAAGCTTTTAGGTTAAATTGATTCTTTACGTTAATAAAGAATAAGGATACAACCCCATATCCCTCAAGCCTATAATATAGGCCACACATAACATGAGCTATAACCATTTTCCACATTCCATAACTTTTTTGTTATTAAAAATAACTTAACAGCATTCTTGGCACCAGAAATGCATCTCCAATAACACTGATCCCTCATACATGAAGACAACACACATTCCAAAGTACCATACTCCATAAAGACAAACTATTAGACTTAAAGCAGAAAGTGCTATGCTATCTCACCATTCTTTGTGTAAGATAAACATTAACTACAAAGATGCATTTAACATAAACAATCAAAATCATCCCAAAAGAAGCTTTTCACACAAACAGGAAACTTACAAAGAGAGAGAACGAAAGAAGGATAATTGGGATTGCAAAGCTCAAAACAATACCATATTAACATAAAAAAAACACCCTCCTTGTTCAGCTTCCAGCCTACTACGACCTTACCACAATCATGCAGCGTATACTAATACAAGAAGTGGAAGAAAGACATTATCAATAGATTCTAACTCCAATCACAACAATTAATTGAAACATGCTTCCTCATGGGCTGAGGTTGTTTTTTATTTTAATTTTTTTCATTTCTTTTCCTCTTTCTTATTGCTCTTACTTCTCTTGTTTATTTATTTATTTATTTTTGTTCTTTTTAACTTTCTTGTTCTTTTCTTTTTCACTCATATGTATTTTTCTCTCTTGTATATCTTTATTTTCACTTTATTTTATTTTTCATTTAATTGTTTATGCTTTTTAATGGATAGTGTTATATATATAATATATATATTTTTTATTTTTATCCTTTTTTCCTTAATATTTTCGTACTTTTTATTTGGATTCATCTTTCACCGACCCCAACTAGTTTGAGAAAAAAGTGGTGTTGATGTTGACTTTGATGATGTTGATGCTTCCTTGTTGGCTGATCAATTCCAAGCAAATCAGCCAACTGCTCCATTATCAACTTAAGCAAATCAGCAAACCATTACCAACATATAAACTCCATTCACACAGATTTTGCAGAGCAGAAACAAGAATCAAACTTTATCCCACTTGGTGGATTTGGCTACCAGTCTCAGGTAGACAGTTTCTATGGGGCGTAGGCCTCCCGGCACCCCTTCTCCCGAAGTTACCGGGCTATTTTGCCAAGTTCCTTAGATCAAATAATGTCATTGGGCTCTATCAAAAGCCTAATTGTCACTAACACCATTTAGAATAAGGTCCTTTTTTATAGCTACAATCACTAGCTAATTGCCTAATTCATAGCGATCATGTAAAAAATATGCTAACATTCTAACAAGTAATAAAAAATTCAAAAATGATAAGCCCAAGAATCCAACAATAACTATTAACAAAAAAATAAATAGGCCTTAACGTACCTGGTATGCCTCATGATTTGATACAATCCTTCTAATTATTGTAGTAGTTGTTATATCTAAAGTACTTTCTAAAACTTTGAAGATACCCATGCTAATGGGAACAGCATATGGATTGCATTGTTCCTACATGAAAACCAATGTCAATAACAACTGATAATGAAGGAAAGTTGTAGATGCAGAAGCAACTTAGCACATTCTTATAAAAAAAGTAATAATTGTAAATACATCACTGTAGCAGGAAATTACTTAATTTACCTTCTGAAAATCATTATTTTCTGCAACGGTTCCATGAACAACTAATGAGATGTCAAATGTTGTAATCTGCACTCAAATGAATTTAAACCAAGTGTTACAACTTAGAAAACTTGATTTTGCCTAACAACAGCAGCAGCAGCCACAACCAAATCTTTTCCCACTAGGTGGGATCGGCATCATCATAATAAATAAATATAATGGCTCAATAATGTTTTTAACAATAGAAAAGAAAGATCCGTAGTATACGAAAATTAATAAAAAATAATTAAATAAGAAAAATTGAGACTAACCATATCCTTGGACACCTCCCATGGTGCACCAATTATAACCTCATCCACGTAGCGACATGCTAAAACACTTAGACTTCTTTCATGAAGATTCATGATAGGACGGTGTGATCCTCTAGTTGCACTACAAAGCCATAGTGAAAAAAAAAATACAATATAAAAAGTTTTAGACATTAATCACCATGTACGTAATATAAACAAACAATAATAAATGCTCAAATTATACTAAATACAAATTTGTTACTTTCAATTAAAGGCAAAAAAGTTGTTACTACTGTAAAGTGTAAAGCATGGTTTTTCCTTTCTATTAAATTTGTAACCCAAACCACTCACCCAATAACCCAACCACTGAACCACCCAACAGCCATCCAGCCACTGGGAAATGCTATTCTGCCTAGGTTTTTATATTTATTTTTTACTTTTGGATTGCTTACATGATTTAAGGTGATAGCTCATGCTTACATAATTATGACATTAATTATATTAAGTATTTTTATTTGTCATTCAGTTTTTTCCTTTCCTTTGCATCTAAACAAGAGTTTGTGATACTGTTAATAAGTTTGATATGTTAAAAAATGGTTTAGTTGTGTTACTGTAGTAATTTGTGATACTTGTATATTTTATAATTTTTTAACATGGCTTGCATGCATATGACATTTGCCGCAACTCCATCTGCCATAATGCCATGGCAGATTTTTGATTGATAACACCGATAACAAGTATAAAACAAAATTAAAAAAAAATAAAATTGAGGTGGGAGAAAGCAGAGATATAAAGATTAACAACCTGACTGTCTGATCAGTGTGTATTCCAACAAGAAGAAAATCTCCAAGATCCCTAGCAAGCCTCAAGATCTATATAACATAAAGGTCAGTTAATAGAAGGTACAATATCCAGCCACACATCCATTTAAACAATTTTAATGGTAGTAGCCGCATAGAGGAAAAAATTTATATGAGACGATGTAAAAATACACATTCTCCAATACCCCATAAGCGGAAGGTATTTCCGCAACTAGAACTTGTGACCTTGTAACAACCTTATCCTCCCTATAAACCCCCATCTAATAACCAAACATTTTATTTTCTATTGCCAGTTTGCTATATATAACAAGTTAGCAAATGACAACAAACTATTGAATAAAAAAAAATATTAGTTACCTTATGTTTCTCTCTCACTCCCCTCCACGCAATGTTGTGAGACATAAAATTTGACAGACTAGATGCATGTTTAGATTAGCTTTGTGTTAAGTGACTGCTTATAATCAAGATGTTACAGAGAGAGCTTTTGAATAAAAAGCTATTTTAAGATAAATGATCAAGCAACACCAACATGCTATAAGATATGTGGTGATTATTAAGCAATTATGTAATGAAGTATGCAAAAAATACCTCCACGTGTCCAGCATGAAAGAGATCAAAAGCGCCATCTATATATACAATGCGTGCATCAGGTCCTGGACCCTGGAACAGAAGTCATGAGTAAATTACCAAGTGACGTGTAGAAACTACAGAAATTTGTTTAGAAAAGGCACATTTCTACTTAGAATTATTTGGGGGGAAATGTTACACCATCCTTAAGTAGCAAGAAATAACAAAGATACTAAGCAATGAGGACAAATAAACCAACCATGAAGGTTCAGTCACAGCCATAATAATATTGAGGTGACAAAATAAGCAACGTCTACAAAAAGATATGCCATAGCAACTGCCTTATCTGTCGGCAGGTGGAGGAAGCAAGATAGAGAACAAAACAGAATGTAGGAAAAGAATAAATACAAGCTCAAAAGAGCTAATCAATCTTCCTGATTTACACACAAAAAAAAAAAAAAAAAAACAGAAAAGAGCAAGCTTGCAATTTAACTTGATATACTCTATATACTTTAGGTGTCATTTCTTATGAATTTAAGATTACCGAACATGTTCACATCAATAATACAAGTTGTGCAATGAAGGAGACAACCGTGAGATAAGCCAGCCATGTTCTCACAAAGCAAGCAAGTCTTGCTAGCAGTACAGTGTTCCAAAACCAAATTGTTTTTTCCTTTTTCGGTTTTTCAGGAAGGTCACAACCGTGACTCTACAAATCTACAGTCTGTTCATGATCCTCTTCTACCCTAAATATTTTTTGAAATTTGCTTCAATACTGGACAAGATATCATCTTCGCATTTATTTGACTCTAAAGCCCTAAAGCAGTACTTTATCATTGTGACTGTATAAATATAAATGCTACCATCATCAACCCAAAAGGGTGTTTATCTCACAAAATTGAATACATGAATTTTTTCAATTTCCCACACCCTTCTCATGGAGAAGGTACCATCATCATTTTCATCTGATGTTTCAATCGAAATCCACATAAAAAAGCACTAAAAGCACACCATATCAAGACAGACAAATGTTGATTTGAATTAGGCCAAGTTCATAAACAAATCAAAACTTAGGCTCAAGACTGACTAAGATAAATTAGGAAGCTGATAGAACTGGATCAGAGATGAAGCAAAATAACTAGGTAAGAACAGAAAACTGTGGCCCAATATAGAAGACCTTGAACACCTTCTGGAAATTCAGTTTTTGATATTGATAAACTGAAATAACAAGCAATAGTAATGAAAATAAGAAGAAATTCAAGCTACTACAATGGAGGTTTTCCTATCAGCTACGAAGACAGAAAATGGAAAGAGAGAAAGATACAATTCAACACATTAGAGAGGTTTTGTTATGTAAACCCCTTTACCACATGCCTTGCACCATGTAGAAGACAATGGCCTAATTTTATCCCAAATCAGCTGCACAGCCAACAAAACGTCCTTAAACATACAGGCATTATGATTCAAACAAAAGCACCAAATAGCATCAGCGATTGCGAAAGGCCATAAAGATTTGTCTTGCTCCCAAATCCGCTAAGCTAGTCCAACTTACATATACCTACATATACTTACATGACATATTTCTGCACTCCCCACATAACACTCACATCTCCCTCAAGGTTATGAGAATTGCAAATCCCCTAAGCACCTTTCCAAAATATGATCCCATTACCTAGCTTGGAAAAGTAGCAGATCCACATGTGCTCAAAGGCAGAGACAGATTTGTCCACAGTTGCAGTGATCACTAGGTTCATTTGTCCACACATCTTGAATGGCTTTAACCACAACAAACGAGAATAAATTAAGCCCAAGCAAGGACCTCAAAATGTTTGTCACTAACTGTTGGGGTCCACTCTGCTTTCCATAATGCACCAAATAGCATCAGCGATTGCAAAAGGCCATAAAAATTTAGCTCTTTGCTTCTGCCAAACCGCTAAAGCTAGTCAACAAAAATTGGTCCCAGGACCTGAGGCACACCCTGCACTCACCAAAATGGCAGATGAGTGAGTAGAATTTCTCGAATGCGCCCTGGAATACGATTTTTTTCCTGTTTTCCTGTACTGCTTTCACTTATTCCATACAGATATCAGTCATCAATAATACAAGATTTTGTTTTCTATTCATTTTTATCTCTTCCTTTCTGGCTGAATCCTATCACAATGTTATTGGATACCAAGTTGCCCCCATTTTTAACCCTTTTTTTGTCATCCTTTCGAAACAAACTCTCCGTAGCACAGGTATACCTTGGAACTTAGTTAAACCTTGAATCATCCGCTTTACTATCCATTAACAATAGCCAATTAACACCTATAATTATTAGCGACCAACAACCAGCCCTACTTACATGGTAAAATCTTTTTATATTTCCTAGGATTCAGGCTTCCTGTCAGTTGATTTTCTATTAAAAATAAAGCTGGCTCTTCCAAACCCCAAGTCACGATAAACAACTAGCAATATAAGCCAAGTTAAATAATCGAACGTGATTCAGTTGAGAAGAAAATAAGCAAACAATAATGCATTCATGAATAGTAAATGCTCAAAGACTCATTCCTATAAACCAATATCATGATGTTAAACATTCGTGATTCAAGCATCACAAAAACTAAATGATGCGATATAATATAGGAGGTAAGGAAGTTGAAAACAAGCTCATATGCAGTCAGAAATCAGAATGACGATTTTACATAAACATACCCTCCCATTTGAGAACTGAACAATTCTACGAGACGTAGGCAGAAAATGAGATATTCGAGTTCCATTTGCAGATACACCATCTTCAAACTTCTGACTATGACCATTGCTGCTGAACTGTCTTTGTAAAGAAGCATGATTACTATTTTCAGTAACAGACCTTTCTCTTACACAGAGAAGCATTCGACCTGGGCATGAAATTATTATATAACTAGTTACACATTTGTACAAGTGTTATGAAGCAATTCTATCATAAAGGAATATAACCTCAAAGGGGAAAGGTAGACACAAGCTAAAGATCAAATATATGCTTGCAGGGAGCAAACATTAAACCAAACAACACAAAGCACTATCTAAGAATGGAACAATCAACAAGAACCATTGCAAGTTGAGTGAGAAAGGCCAAAGGTTTCATTATCAAGCTTGGGTGGACAGAACCACAGTCCAAGAATAATAAGGAGAAAGGAGAATAGTCAGAAGAAAAGGTAAGGCCTGAAAAGTCTTCTAAGAAATTTAGTTAATTGATGGGTTCGGAAATCACCAATCTGAAAACAAAAAGTTTCACCCATTCACCAAAATTCCAAATTAAGCTTCACCACCAAAGTAACCTAAGGGCCTATTTGGAGTGACGTATAAGGCTAAGGACCTGTTTGGTGTGACGTATAAGGCCTGATAGTATAAGCTTATACTATACGTTATGACATTTTCAGTTGCTTGGTGTGACCATCGTATAGTATAAGCTTATACAACATGACCCCTTTATACATCAAAATGATGTATAACTTAATCCGGCCTAGGAGTGGTGGATTAGGCCTGATAAGGGGTTGATGTATTAATATTGCTTACAAGTACAATTCCCAAGAACTAATATATCATTTCAATATTTATATATTAAAATAATTTTTTTAAATATATTAATTTTTGAAATATTGGAGGATATTATCTTATACAATATCATACCAAACGTCAGATAATATTAAAATTTAATCAGGTCTTATACAATCAGGTCTTATACTATCAGGTCTTGTACTATCAGGCCTTATCCTATACTATGAACCAAACATGCCCTAAGTGAAGTGCAAAAATGATCTAGAAGTACGATAATCTAACAAATAAAACATAGGTTAAACTAAGATCCATTTAATATTTTTTATATAGAAAAGTAAAATTTTCGTTAGAGAGAAAAGGGGGAAGTACATATATATTTAGAATAGCAATTTCCTTGAAACAGCCATGAGAGAGAAACCATAAACAAAGATGAGAGCATTCCACTCCAACCAAACACACCAAAGGACTTCAATTAAACATTTTATTAAAACTCTATAGAAAAAAGTGAAACAACCTGCCTAATTGAACCAACACGAAAGAGAAATGTTATAGCATACGAAAGTAAGCATAACAATATAATTCTAACCAACAATATCCGTGCTGGAAACTCCTTCAGTGCGCTTTATTTGTTTATAACGGCCAGCCTTTTTGGCATGAGCATAAGCATCAGTTCCGTCCGGAAGAACACAAGGATCATCCCCATGAATTATGTAATCTATCTTGTACTCATCAAAAAGCTTCTTCATGAATTCCTCAGTTATAGCATAGGGAGCTTCATTAATAACCTCATCAACCCACTTCACAGCATTCACCATCACCAACCTAAACACATATCATCACATCAACATCTCAAAAACAAAAAGCCAAACAAACAAACAAACAAATAAAGTAACCACATCACAATAAATAAAGGGATCAAAAAATAGAAAAAATAAAAATGGAAACTTTACTAAAAAAATAAAATAAAAATTATCACACTGCAAAATGAATAAGATCAAAAGAAACAAGAAACAATAAATCTCCGAAAAAAGACAGAGAAATGGCATGTAAGCACAATCAATTCAAAGATGAAACAAAAACCAAATAAAAATTAAACGTATTCAAAACATGAGAAGGTTATACTTAGTACCTTAGTACGTGTTATTACCAAATCTTAACCGCTGATTTCCGTCAATCTAACGGTTATAATTTATTGTAAATTAATAATTAATTAATAAATATGATCCCATAAATTACAACCATTACTGAAATCTTAACCATTACTGAAATCTTACTTTGAAGCAAATCAACTGTTAAGACTATGTAGTAACAAATAGTAAGAAAATTAAGTACTAAATATAACATATCCCTCAAAACAATGCCATAATTGCTTAATGGAAGATCACCAAGTCGATAAACACAAAAGTTTTTGCCATAAAAACAAACAAAAAGAGGTGAATTTGATATAAAAGAGAAAAGGGGGTTATGGGAAATGAAATGAAAGTTGAAAGTTGAAACCTTTCATGAAGAGGGGTAACAGGAGGACCCTTATTAGCAATGATTTCAGCATCGCTAACAACACCAACAACCAACTGGTCACCAAGGGCACGAGCTTGACGCAAAGCATTGCAATGACCATAATGCATCATATCAAAGCATCCATCCATGTAAACACGAATTGGTTTCTTGTTTTTCCTTTTACTCTTCCACAATCCCAAAGGACCCCCTGACCCTGAGTACAAACCCAACAGTGACACACCAACAATCACACCTCCAACCATGCACGTCGCCACCCACTTCGCCGCCGCATGATGCTTCTCACCCACCACCGCCTCATAACTACCCATTTCTCTCTCTTCTCTCTCTCTCTCTCTTCTCTCTCTCTATCACTCACCGCTTCTTCTGGTTCCTCATTCGCAGGACAAATGGAATTGTTTGAATGGAACAAAAGAAAAAGAAAAGAAAAAAAAAAGAGTTTGCTAAAGCTAAATATTCGGTTTCGGTGCTCGATTATAATAAGATTCCATAAAACTGGGCCGATAAAAAAAACATGTTCGTTAATTTTTGTAAGAAACAACGTTGTTGAGACAGACAACATACATAGCCCATGAATTTTTTTGTTTGAAGCTTCTGATGATAACCCTCTATCACCTTTAGGCCCATTCTACCAATTTTTTTTTTTAAGAAGCCTTGATTGAACGAAGTTACATAATTGTTTAAGTGTTTAATGTTTCTTCTCGAGATAATTTATCTTTTGTTATCCCACCACCACATTATTTTGAGAGGTTGGAGAAACATTAAACCTATTGTTTTTGTTTTTTTTTTTTTTGGTAATCTTAAACCTATTGTTTAATCTCGCTATCAAACTTCAGTTTAGATTGCTAACTTTATATTTTGTTGCTTAAAATTTTGGATTTGGTGTTTGTCATTTTAAATGACATGCCGTTAGATAAAAAAGATCAACGACTCTAATTTGTAAGAGAGATGACACCAGATATTTTTTTATCGGAAATTTTATTTGACACGAGAGAGAAATATTTTACATATATTTTGTATCTATCTTTTTTTATAAATATTCATAAATTTTATTAAGAACTTAACCTATTCAAGAGAAATAAATACAAAACTAACTAAAATCTAACTAAGTAATTATTACCTACATAAAAAAATCTTAAATATTTTTACCTCGCTAGCTTGCAGGGGTGTCTCCACATGGCCTTTACTTTTGTTACGAATATTCATAAATTTTAATATTATATGATTGTGGCCTATTCAAGAGAAATTTTTTTTAAAAATTCAGGTATTATATTACAAGTTGTTGTTACTGGATTTAATTTTAATTATGAGTAGTGTATCATTTGAATTTTATTAAAAAACATATTTGACGATTTTTATTTTTGAGAATAAATTTTGAAAGTTTAAAAATATTTTAGCACTAGAGACTCATAATATTAAACCCGATGGCCTTCAACCGATTGAACCCCAATCAATTTGGTTTGATCATTGGACCGAATTTGCAATCGAACCAGTAGGAAATTGGTGAATCAATTGAAAATCGAGCCCAACCGACTTTTACCCTGGTTATCGAGTTGAACCGATTTTTTGAATCTTAGTACAAAATATGTTAAATTTGCAAGTAAAGGGAGTCAAACCCTACACCTTTGGGATGAGTGGATGTAAACTCAACCACTATACAAGAGCAACTTTGTTGTCATGGTGCAACTATTATTATATTCATTATATATTAATATCTAAATTCAATTCAACCAGTTCAATCGGTAATTCAATGACTGAACCAATAATTTATTAACTCAATACCTTGAGCGAATTCACGAACAATTCGAATTACAACTTTTTCACATAGTAGGAAAATATAATTGATAGGTAAATAGTAAGAAAGTGAGATAAAGTGAGATAGATATGAAAATGTTAAAAAAAATAGTTTGGTGAGGAAAAATTTCACTGGGAAAATTAGGTAAATTTTATGTATGTTTGATTATATATAGATGGGAAAATAATCTTAAATTACAAAAATAACCCTGAACAAAAATAATCTTAAATAAACCAGGTCATCCTCTTGCCTTTTCAGAGGGTATAATGGGTGTGAAAAGATCTCATGAATAATTATCTAACCAGCTTTCCTTAGAAACCCAGCTTTCCTCAGAAACCCATATCCCAAAAAGCTTTCTCAACAATACAGAAAGCTAGCGGTTCGTTCCAAAAAGCAAAATCTCATGCAAATTGGATGAATGGCTTTCTGAGTAAATCACTTCCAACCAAACAAGACATTTCAAGAATTCTTGTTACATTTACATAGGAAAGCTTTAAAAAACTGCCAGCCAAACACCACCTAAGTGATAGTGTAGAGAGTAATAGTGGCCGCACTTATAACCTGAAGTGACTTTAATTTGAAGTAAAAATTGAGAAAAATCATTCAAAAAATTAAAATATGCTTTTTTTAATCTAACGCTAAAATATATAAAATAAGTTTCAAAAACTATCATATAAAAAAAAACAAGTTTATGACATTTTCTCTCTTACTACCTATTTAACCATCATTGAATCAGCATTTTCTCTTTTTTCAAAAATTTTTTAGTATTATCTCTTTGATTCAATGGTGATTAAATAGGTAGTAAGTTAGTAGTAAAAAAATTTGATAGTAAGAATATCCTCCTCTAAAAGATATCCATACAAGTTTATTTTGTGTTTTTAATTCTTGAAAACGGAAAATTATTTTCTAGAACTGAAATCAAACATGGTTAGTTTTTTTTTCTTTGAGGATAATTTTAAATAAATATTAATACTAAAGTTCTAGTGATTGATTAATTTATTTATTTATTTTCATTTATCAAATACGTCTTAAAAGAAAAGGACACTGAAATGAATTCAAGAAAAAAAGAAGGGATAAAGAATTATTTGCATTTGATAGGAAAAAGACGAAAGAGTAAGTAGAAAAGTGAAGATGGGTGGAAGCTAAGGCCAAAAACATGCCGCGAGCAAGTTAGCTTTAAAAGCAGAGACAAAACATGTATCTCATCAATCTAGAGAACTCACTCTCTTATTTTGTACTAGTCAAGTTTGGCTCCACCATCATCAAACCCGGATGAAACGTGAGGAGTGTTCCCTCGGGTCTTGAACCCCAAATTAAGAACATCTTCTATAAGAATCACGATCCATGATTTGTTCATGGCCCCCGTTGCCACCCAATGTCCAATCCTCCTATAATACAAAGATGACACGACTAATAAATATCATGGATACCATGCCAAATCACAACTTTGGGAAGAATATCGGTGCATCATTACTCATATCTCACTGACTCTATCACCAATTTTCGAGTGAAATTAAAATGAGCATAATATAAATCAAAAAATTAGGTCAGTTCAATATTCATACTTCAAGTTTAAATATGAGAGAGTGTGTGTTAGAGAATAATATAAATCATTAAAAAAAATTCTCACTTAATACCTTAGGATTTTGAGTTAAATGCGCTCTTTACACATATTTCACTCAGATCAACCTTTGACACTGTCACATGTAAGCAAGGGTTTTTATTTTACTCTCATTCATAATATGCATTATTTATATATCTCTTTATTTAGACAAAAAGAAATAAGTTGTACAATTATCGACAAAAAGTGACATGGTAATCGAAGAATGTATACAAGAGAGAACTTATCTCATGTAATATGAAAATAGTTTTTCACTATATATATCCTCCAAATTCCTTACATATATTAATCTGAGCGTCGGAGTGTGGCATATGTTATTTTTTAACATATAATTAATTATAACTTACACTGCACTTGCAATTTTGTTCCCTTTGAGAATGTTTTATGGCTTCGCCATTGACTTCACCCCTCTTGTCCACATGAACGCAGAGGGGTGCACCTGATTTTGATTAGCTCAAACACAAAAATAACCATGTCCAGGTAAACACCTCTAAACAGACATGAATCAAACATTTTTTAACCAATCTATTAAGGTATAATTTAAGATTTAGATCCCTTAAGTGAGTTATGGTCATAAAAGTCTTAGAGAAGTTATTGCATACTTAATCGTAAAAAAAAAAAAAATTAAAAATTAAAAATTATCAAAATATTTTATTTAACTTTTTTATAGTGTTAATTATTTAATTTCACATGAATAATTTGATGTTTTGGAATTATTTTTTATGGATCTGTTAGAGAAATATAAAATTAATATAATGTGAACCAACAATTTAAATTTTTGGATTGAATATTAATTTTTTATATAATATCAAAACTTTCATGATTAACTGATCATGAGATTTCTCCGGCATAAATTTTTAATTTGAATTGATTCTTTACAAAATTTCAGAATAAATTATCTTTTACAAGCGAGAGAAATAAATAATAATTATTGAATCATGCATCTAAAATTGGAGGAAAAAAATGATTTATCTCTCATAATAACCTATATAATGCTCCCGCAACCACTACACACTGATTGATCATACCTGTGAGAAAAATAACTATTTGCTGTTGTGAAAGTGAGATTAGAAAATCTCACTTAATCATTTATGAATGATTAATAAAAATCAATTATGAGCAGATGGAGCAACTGGGCAAATCAGGGTCAGAATCAATTTTTGTCTTGATGTCAGCAATGACGACTCGGGGGTATAGTAATTTTATTTTATTTTTTTAAACATACCCTAATTACTCTCTTTTTTTACAACCTAATTACTTTTTTTTAGTCAAGCAGGCTTCATCGGTATTTTTACTTTTTGACTTTTCAGAGATAAAAATTTTAAATTCTTCTAAAAAATAACATATAAGGATTAAATTAAATTTTTTCTTTTCATTACTCAATTATCATACATCAATTAAACCAAAATTATTTGATAGCATAGCAACTGAATCCACTACATACGATCCTGCCGAAGCAACATCAATAGCAATGTTTTTTTTATACTTATTTTACCACTAAATTTATATTATTTTATTTGTCATAATACTTTAATCTTATATTTATATAAATTTATTCAATTGTTTTAACTCGTGGTCCACCGAGAGAATCAATAATTTTATTGATTCAATATGTCAGCAGAATGAACCACCAAAAAGAAAATATCTGAGCAGAATGAATAACCTGTCCAAATTAAATATTGATCATAAATGAAAAATCTTGAGGAGATGGGACCATAGGTGTTGAGCCCCGTGAATAGTGTAACTCTAACATACCGGTCTAAAAGCATTACATTAACTAGGAGGATTTTATGTTGGGATGACGTCCCTCGATCAACGTGCAAGTGGTTCAATGCTCGGGATATAGTAAAAAACCTCATCTATTACAAGAGAGTAAAAATTATACGAAGTCTAGAAAAATATTTCTCTATGAAGTAAGGATTATATTTATCTCATTTAATATGAGATAATTTATTTTTCTACATACATAATAAAGGTGAGTCTTACTTTTTTTTCTCTTCAATCATTTATGGGTCCCTCTTATTTTGTTTTACTAATATAAAATTATCTACGTCAACATAAGAAAAAAATTTCCCATGAAATAATAGGATTGTAAGGGTCAAGTTTCCCTAAGATCAATATACGTTTACACTCAAATTTCACCAATAATTGGTAGTTATAAAAAAAATTCTAAAGAAGTCTCGCACTCAAATTTCTATTTAGAGGATTCTCATAATATATCTAAGTTTAGGTTACTTACTTTTATCTCTTTACATAGGTCTCTATTTCTTTACGTAAGCAAGGTGAGGTCCTCCACCTTCTTCTAGAATATTCTCTAATAATTAGGTAACGTTCATTGAGGTCATTGTTAAGACATTGAGTTATACACCAATAAATTATGCTTAGCCACCGAGCATTAATGATAGAATACACTCCAACAAATCTCCCCCTTTCGACTTTAATGTGTCGAGTCCAGTAGCCTGGCATCTTGATAGCAATCTCCAAACTTCCTTGATGGCATCGACTTTATCATCATGTTGGACCAATTCAGGTTGGTGTGCATTTTAATGAAATTGAGTTGTATAACTTCTATCATATCCCGGATACAGTGATACCTCGCATCAATGTGTTTTACACGGGAGTGATAGGTCGAATTCTTCACTGGCTGAATTGCATTCTAATTATCACACTTTAGCTTGTACCTTGTTTTGCTCATGCTCGAGTGCAATAAGAAATTTCTTCATCCACATCATCTCCTTGCAAGTTTTCGTCACTACTATGTATTCGACCTTGGTCGTCTAAAGTGCAACACAGTTTTGCAATTTTGATTGCCAAGATACAACTCATCTTGCTAATGTCATCAAGTAGCACATAGTCAACTTTCTTGAGTTGCATCTCCTCCTAAATCAACATTCATAAACCCTTCCAATATAATTTTACCATCTCCAAATTGGAGGCATAGGCTTGAAGTTCCTCTAAGGCACTTGAAGACCCATTTAACAACTTCTCATAGATCTTTTACGGGATGCGACAAATATTAGTTCATCATTCCAACAGCATATGCCATGTCGAGTTTATTGCATATATCAAGTTTCCGATAGCAGAATGTTCCTGGGAGATTTCTTTTGTATCATGGACTCCAATTTCGTCCATAACTCATGCGCATTAGTGAACAGAGATATATGCTCAAAAAGACTTTTGTCAATGTACTTTCCGATTATGACCACGACCTTTCTGTTCAAGATCTCCTTTTTTTTCCGTTCTTTCCTTCTAGCATCTCGACATTGAGGATGTGCTCGTACAAGTCTTTGCAGAACAAATGGTCCTTCATCATTGGTCTCCAAGAAGTTGTCTGCAGCAAGTCTGAACATGTCTCCATCATGAGATATTTCGTCAGTCTCCATTTCTTTTAGTCAAAATCTTTGAACTCGAGCTTCAATACCATTGTTGGGACATAGTCTCTCAATCAGTGCAAAAATGGTTCACAAGTCAAGTGGTAGAGCCCGTAACTTGCCACTTAGAGGTCGACTTATAATTTACAAGTAGGGCCACACAAAGAAATAACAGAATTACAAGGATCGAGCTTCCCTATTATAACCAGATGTTTACACTCAAAGTTCATCAATTATGGTGGTTACAAAGTTATTCTCTAAAGATATCTTACACTCAAACTTCTTTCTAGAGGGTTCTCACAATATCTCTAAGCTTAGGTTGCTCGCTTCTATCCTTTTACAAAAGTCTCTATTTCTTTATGTATGCAAGCTAATACCCTTCACCTTTTTTAAAAAAATCCTTTAATAACGAGGTAGATAACATTTATTGATGTAATCGTTCAGAAATTCAGTCATGCATCAATAAATGTAGTGCATCCTTAGTCACAAAGTATTAATGGAGGAACACACTCTAATATTTTAATCATTTAATTATAAATTACTTATATCTTTTTTATATGCTTATGTATATTTTGATATTACTCTTTATGTGTGTCTGCCTAAAATAAAAAATCATTTTATGGTAAATAAGTGAAAAGGGATGAAAGAAGAAAAATGTGATAAACAATGTTAATCATACATATTTATGGGTTTCATTCTTTTCATATAATAGGAAAAATATTTTTCATCGTACAGACTGGAGCTCACATATATTAAAAGAATAAAAAGGTAAAAGAAAATACTGCACGGATATTTATACATAAAACTAGGGGAAAATAAGTCCTTATAACATGAAAAAAAAAATGTTTTCGCTATATTTATACATAAAATTAGGGGATTAGTATTTCTCATGTCGTATGAGATGATTTTATCTTATATACACAATAAAAATATATGAGACCCATATTTTATTTTATTTTCTCTTTTTTCTTTATCTGAACCTATATAAATCCATATATTTTTATGTATATGTTGAAAATAAAATTATTTCTTACTACGTAAAAAAAAACATTAATCCGTCACAAGTATAATCCAAATACAGTTTTTTAACTTAGATGTTTAAAACGAGAAAGAAACAGAAACAGAAAACTCTTATAAATAACTAAAACAATTTATCTGCTTAGAAAATCAGTACGAAAACACTGTTCTTTTTTCAACCGTGACATTGACTGGATAAGAAACTGTAATAAGGAGAAATTCGGCTCTTTTGTGTGTTTGTGTCTCACGTGCTCTAACTTTTTCTGACTCACACTGACACTGTTACAGCCACATTATTCTACAGGGGTGGAAAGTAATAGCACAGTGGCTCACTTTATGGTAAGTTTCCAAGCATATCTCACATGTAAAGTTGTTTTATATTAAATGATTTACATAATATTAAAAGATAATTTTATTTTATTTTTAGGAAAAATGATATAACTATAAGGATTCTTTTAAACAAATTATAAAATTATTTAAAAATAAATAAATTTCTAAATAACTTAAACAATGTTATTTATGTTCAAATACGTCGACCTAAGAATTTCTCGTATGTAAAGATAATTAAATGCAGGGAATAAAAATACGAACAATGAATTCCTATAACGATTAGAAAAAAATTAAGTGGGAATTATATAAATAAAAGAAATCATAAATCTAACTTTAATATTTTATTTTTAAATATTATTTATTGATTTAATTAGTTCGATTTAAGTTGAATATGATTACATCTACGACAAAAAAAATTTACTATATTTTAATGAGTGAGGATATTTTTATTACTAGAAAAGTTTACTATAATATATGTAATTCTGAAAAAAATTATAAATATTATAAAGTTATTTTCTAACTTCAAAATAATAAAAAACTTTTTAAAAAAAAAAAACATTCTTATTGGTATGGCCAATGGTAATTGTGATGATAGTGAGTTGGTAGTGAAGTGTACTTTTTGGTAGTTAAAAGATCTTACCTTTTTTTAATATCTTAACACTTTAGCTTGAAGATGTGATTTAATTATAATATATGTAATTCTGAAAAAAATTATAAATATTATAAGAGGAGAGATATTCTCACTACCAAAATTTTTTACTACCAACTTACTACTTATCTAATTACTATTAGATTAACATTTTCTCTCTCTTCAATAACTTTTTAACATTTTCTCTTTTTGATCTAATGGTGATGTGATGAGTAATAAGTTAGTAGTGAGAATTTTTGATAGTTAAAATATCCTCACTCATATTATAAAGTTACATATTCCTAACTTCAAAATAATAAAAAATATTAAAAAAAATAAAATTAACATTGTTATTGGTATGGCACGCGATACGAGAATGGTCTGTAGTAAAATATATTGAGGGACAGTGTACTATGTTAAACTCAAAAGACATTTACCTTTTTTTCTTCCATATAAAGGCGTTTACCTTTTAGCTTGTTTAAAACAGTGACATAGTTACTATTCGTTAGAGAGAATCAAAATAAGGACAAAAGAAAAATTTTGAAATTTTGTTTTTAGTGAGAGACGTTTGCCTTTTTTCTTGCTTTAAAATTTAGAATTTGTTACACTTTCACATTTTTTTTATATAAAGTTTGCTCATTTTAACAAGAGTTTGACTCATGTCAAAATTAAGCATATCATAAAGTAATGATTTATGAAGATATTTATTTAGGAAAAAATATTTATTATTTTAAAAAATAGAATTTTATATTATTTTAATTGAAACTACTATATTTTGATATATTTTTACCTTCTCACTCTTCCACAAATTCAGGAGAAAAGAGAAAATTAAAGTATTATAGAAGAAAGAAAAGATAAAAATCCACCAAAATATAGTAGTTTCACTTAAAAAACACAAAATTATGTATGTCATTTAAAATTACAAATATAAAATTAACCCCAAAAATCAAATTGTAAATATTTACTTAACAAAATTTAATCTTGCTAATTAAATCAACATTCGTTAACTTTCTCTTGTTATTATTTTGTTCACATTCAAAGAGAACGATAGTAAAAAAAATGGATCCAATTCTTATATTTTTAGTTTCTTACATTAGGACCCATCCAACGTAAGGATGCATTGCATAATTTTGTTGATTGGCGGGTGCTTATTTCCTTTTTAAATGTACAAGGTAATATTTTTAAGGAAATAGTTTTCTGATTTTACATTATAAAAATTATCTCCATGTTATACTGCATAATTTTGTTGATTGGCCCATTATTTACTTTTTTGTCTTATATCTTTTTGTGGACCCCACTCATATATTATGAGTTGTAACACAGTTATTTAATTTTCTGATATAAAAATGAGAAACAAACTCCTATATTTTTATATTGTTATGGAATAGTCCGTTGAGTATGATCATTCGATTAATTTATTAAAGAGCCAATGATTCATTTTACATTTGATTGTTGTAATATACATAGGATGGCAATTTTTAACATGATTAACACTAAAAATTCACATTCAGGTTGGAAAAAATTGATCCAAAAAAATTAATGTCATGTGTCAACCTGCAAACTCAAATTTGGTCCACATTAATTTTTTTATTGGTTGTTCATATTGTATCATGTCTTAAATATTTATTCATTTCTTATCATATTGTGTTCATCCATATAATAAGTAATATAATTTTGGGTTGACAGATTATCCGTATTGTGACAATCCCATAATAAATGATACATTATGAATTTGTGAATTATTTGTATATTGTCAACTCATAAAATAAATAGGTTGTATTCGTATCAAAATTCAAAAGTTTTAATCTAATTTTAAATTCATGTTGTGTTTGTGTTAAAGTTTGTTTTTGTTGGTGTTATCGAGTCATATTGACTTGAATTGTCACCCCTGTTCATATTGATTAATTTTTTTTCTTCAACGTAGCATGTTCTTAGGCTCTTGGCAATGTAGCTGAATAAATCTTTGTTTTAATTGAAAGCTATTAGGGGTGTTTGATTCAAGTTATTGAAATTTTTTCCTATTCATCTGATTTTGTTCTTTTGGGAGGATAATGTTTGGGTCAAGATGTTGAATAATTTCCCTAGATAATATATTTCTCTAATTTTTTAAAAAATGGGAAGCAGATGAGATAGAAAGCATTATTTAGAAGACCATTTCTAACACGGTATTTTGTACTTAGATAGATAAATAGCAAGACACATTCTATTGAAAAGACAAAAAAAGACACAGACATAATTTTTTTAGTATTATTAACCAATTTTCATAAGGTATGATAAAGGATTATTTTAATATTTTTAACTGATTTTTTTATCAATATTTTACTTTTAATCAAACATTTACTCAGAAAATTTTACCCAAATTTTCCGATAATATTTTGATGTATCAAACAACTTTTTTTAAATTTTTCTAACAAATTCACTTTCCCACCATATTCTTATTAATTCTATTTTTCTCGTAAATTTTTTTCTCCTAAACCAAACATCCCCTTTAATGAATCTTGTTTGATGGTTGCATGGAGACGGTCAAAACTTTCCTGGGGATTAAAATGAAAATTGTAAAAAATCCAGGACTAAACGTTAAATAAATCAATCGATTTGAGTATGAAATGTCATTTTTTTTGTATTTATTTTAAGAGTAGTGATTTTCTCCTTTCAGATATCAGAATAAATGTTTCCTGCAATAAATTTTCTCCTTTTAAATGATGTCCCCGCTTTTTTATTTCAATAGAAGATAACTTTTTGTTTCCTCTAAAATGAGAAAAAATTTTCCCTTATTTTGAAGGGAAAAGTTAAACCCCATATGATTTTACTTTAAATCACTTATCTCTTATTTTATTTTATTTTTATCACTTATTTCTATAGTTTTTCTCATCCAATCTTATCCTTAACATCGTTTTAAACTTCATTGATTTGCCTGATTTACCCCTCTTTGAAAAAGAAACTAGACTGATGAAAAAGAATAAGAAAAAAAAATACTATATATGTTGGAAGGGAAAAATAAATCTTATTTCGTAAGAGAATTCCAATCTGTATGTCATAGATACATAAAGTCTCCATGTGGGATCTACTTATTTAATAAAAATAAAAAATAAAAAAATAAGTGGTACACCTTTGTATGGTAAGTATAGGAAAAATTTATTTTTTCAGACAATATGAGAAAAACAAACCCTATCTTGGAAACTTACTACCTCTGCCGTTACAGAAGTGAAAGAAGAAAATAATGAATTGATTTTAAATTTAAGATAAGAACTAGAAGTAATGAATTGATTTTAAATTTGATATAATGGATGATTGTGTTTTATATGTTTCCTATTTTATTTAAGATTGACATGTCAACTCCGGAATTGGGGTGTTATAAATAAGCACAATAAAATAGAAGAAAAAATATCATAAAATATGTTGAAAACTTACAAAACTAATTTATTTCTCTTCTGTTTGTCTTTCTTTTCCCTATTTTCTTTAACAATGAGAGAAAAGACTAGAATTGAAGAAAAATGAAAATAGAGAAAAAGAACAATTATATCTAAATAAAAAAAGAAGAAACTAAACTTGAGGAACAAAGAAAAAATTAGAAGAAAAGATAAGACCAAACATTTTGGAAACTTATAATTCTGATTTATTTTTCTTCTATTTATTTTTAATTATTTTTTCTTATATTTTTTTCTCTCCGGTCTATTTTCTTCTTTATGATTTTTCTTTTACTTTTAGTCTTTTTGGTGGTTAGTGTTGTGTGTTTTCAACACATTTTTTCTTTTATTTTTTGTCCCCGTCTATTTTTTTTTTTTATTTTGCATGATTTTGACATATTTGATCTTTTTTAATTTTTATTTTATTTATTTTTAGTTTTTTTTGTAAGTGTTGTAAGTTTCCAATATAATTTTTTTTAAGAATGATAAAATAAGTAGATCAGTTAAATTTATAATGGAGTGATGTTAATGACGAATTTGGATTGAAAAATCATTAAAAATAAGTGATGTAAAATAAAATCATGGGCAAGTTTTTTTATTTTTTCCTATTTTAAATATAAAAAGTAGATTAAAAATAACATTTCATACTCCAATTTATTGATTTATTTACCATTTAGTTCAAGAATTATTAGAATTTTTATTTTAATCCTCAGGTAAATTCATGTTAATCCAACGGTTACATTTATTTTCATCTTTGCATGGTTATAATTTCCCAAATTTAATATTTTATATTTATTTGCACCTTTGTATGATTATGATTTTCCATTTTTAATGTTTTCACTTTAAATATGGGGAATACTCTCCACAATCTCCCACCTGACCAAGATTAATTAATAGTTTTCAATTCGAACAATAATATACGATATAAAGGGAGACACGTGAAGCGACCCGTCGTTTCATAATTGTACGAGTCTGTCTTTGGACAGGGTTAAAGAACAGGAGGAAATAATAGCAGTTTAAAATAAGGATTAAAATATTTTTTTAATTCTTTATGTATATGATAAAAAAGTTTCTTATTTAGTTTTTGTAAATATAATCATTTGTAATATATGAATTAAATTAAAATTTAGTATATATATATATATATATATATATAAAGCATATATATATTAACATATTTAATTCTCATACATAATACTTTTTTTTTTGATAAACATAATACTTATTTTTAATTTGGTTTCTATGTATTTTTTTTGGTAATCGATTTGTTCTCTAGATTTTACTATATTACAGCGGTAACAAATAATATCCTAATAGTATCAAATTAAGATGAATAAATTAAAAAAATTTCATGCATTAATCAAAAAAAAATAAAAATAAAATAAATTTCATGCAAACACAACTTTAAAAATAAGTTTTATTTGATAGTGCAGAATGTTTTGTGATAATATATATATATATATATATATAAAAAATTTATTTATATTTTAAAACTCATCAATTAAATTTTGCCAAGAGTAAGACTATTAAAATAGTGCACATGTAGCAATTATAATGCAAAATTCAATACAACAACCTGTGGCGAAATATATGCTGTCTTCAAATATGTTTTCCAAAATAATTTTTATATCATAATTTTATATATATATATATATATATAGGTATATTTTGAAAAAATATTTTGACAAATTTTTTTGTTCTTATTTTTATATTTCACTACACTATATATAGTTGTTTTTGTTTTTTGTTTTGTTCGCTTTTTACACATTAACGAATTATATATCAAATGGTATTTTGGCAAAATTTACTTTTGATAAAACAGTTTTAAAAAAATTTTTTGATAAACATATTGAACTAAATGATCACTTTCCGGAATAATGTTTTGTTCAATACACATGAATTCCCTCCGTAAGTCGTGCGTAAAAAGTTTATTTATATTTTAAAACTCATCAATTCAACTCTGAAGAGTGAAGACTATTAAAATAGTGCACATCAAATTAGTAAAAAAATAGATGGTTTTATAAGAGTTATGTCGTAGGAAAAGTAATTGTGTTATATTATAGAGATTCATTTTGCGTGTTGGAATTTTTTTTTGGCTGCGGGCCCCATAAAATATTGTTTGTATAGGAAATTTTATTAAATTTTATTAATTTTTAATTATATTCCTTAAACAAACATTCTTTATACATTTTAAAAATTTAGTTTAATAAATATATGAACAGATTATTATTATTTTTTTAAAAAAAAATTTAACACAAAATAACAAAAATTTTTTTTCTCTCTTTTTTTTTTTTTTTTTTTGAGTCTCACTTATAATCTTATTTTTAAAATATATGATAATTATTTTCCTACAATATAAAAAAAATATTTCTCGATAAAATAAGTAGTAACATTAGTCAAAATGATGTACAAAAAGAAAAAACAAAACATTATTCTAATTTTTTTTGAAAAGTTAGATAGAGGAGGAAGTATGGATGTTATCACTTTCCTTTTTCTTCATTGATTTTGCTGCCAGCTTTTCGGTAATATGTCCGTTGCAGTGGTTGGTTTGACAAAATATGTTAATGGCACCAAAAAAATAATAAAGAAAAGGGGGAAATAATGGGAAGAAGTCAAGAGAAAAAAGCTGTAGGTGATGCCGCAGTTGAAAGCAAAATGTCAAACGCTACGATTTAGATTTTTGGGAACTGAGGTTTGACAGCTCCTTCTCCTCCTCGTTCACTGCGTCACTACTCACTACCCCTATTCTCCCGCTTTTTCTTTTTTTATAATCGTAACTAATAACAATATTTTCAAAGTCTCGCTGTTTTTCTATTAACCTATTCACATCTTAATCAAATATTATTATTTCTAATTTACCAAGATTTGTATTATGAGAAATGCAAAAAAATATTTCTGCTGCAATTTTTTTTTCCTGTTCACAAGAAATGAGTGAGTCTTGCTATAAAAAGAAAAAAGAGAAATGTTTGACAATATTTTTTTTCTGCAGCAACAACATAAATATTAGACCCATGAAAAATATATTTTTTATATTGTATGAAATAATTTTGTCTCGTGTAATATGAGAAATATTAATCCTTAATATTATTATATATTTTAAATAAAGGAAAAAGTGTTTCTTCTATATAATGGGATAAAATTATCTTGCAAACTCTAAAATTATGTCGGTTTGAGGGTTGAAAGAATTAATGAAGGATATTTTAATAATTTAAATTTTTTTCTTTGTTATATTAATTTTACCAAAATATTTATAAATTCCCTCAAACCTCAAAATGACGTAGTTTCAGGATTGGTAGTTTCAGGATTGCTAGAAATAAATTTATCTACTGATTCTGAAATATACTACGTCCTCAAACGTAAAATGTTCCCACACATTGCTACGAGACTTTTCAACGTACTTTATTCTCATTCACATATTTTCTAGGAAAACTTCTCATGAGGTCCTCCATTCTAGAATTGCTCCAAGTTAAGCATGCTTAATTATGGATTTCTTCTGTTCTGAGTTACTGAAAAGTAGATCCATCTTGTTCATATAGGTAGTACCAATTAATTCTTATAAGCTATACTAACTGTATAGTACCATAGCTGCACAGTCTCTGAAATCTCTCTCTTCGGATGTTGAGTCCCATAGCTGCACAGTCTCATTCATGTATTACGTTGAAAGTCTATTAGAAACCACTCCTTCTTTATTTCCTTTCGCTACGATAATCACTCTCGGATATATTAAGTCTCTTTGAAAATAAGCTTTATAATAAAAGGTGTTATAAAGCTGCAATATGGTATCATTGTAATTCCAAATCGAACCCCTGATAGTTTCATACATGTTCAATGAAATTTAAATAAATTCGAGAACATTGGAAAGTGTGAATAGAGTTTAGCAAATTGTGTTTATACGTTGTAATAATAGGGTTGGCTTGGAAGACGACGAAACCGTAGATAAAATATCTCCCCCCAAATTGCTTTACACTTTGTATAATTTTCCGACCACAACTGTACAATACCCACCCACCACCATTCCTCTACCCTTCTCTTAACTTAGCTAGTTTAAATTCCATGCATCATATCACATATGGTAACATCATATAATAAAAAAATAATAATAATAATAACAACATTATGCTTAGGAACATATAAATAAAATCAAAATGCACAAGGACGAAGAGCTAACCGCCGTAACGAGTGTCACCTCTTCCCTCCTTTTCTTGTTTTGCACCCCATGGATGGGAGAGATATCAGAACCATCCAAAAGGCAAAAGGCATAGAGAACCGTGTTACAAACAAATAGAGAGAGAGAAAAAATGTGGGAATCCTATAGCCACTGTCCCAATCTTCACAACGTTATCTGCTTGTAATAACTTAGCATATGCTTCTTACAAATTTATATATAAAAAAAAAACACACACACACATGGTTTGTTTTAACTATGTTATATAATATATATAATAACACCCCCTTAATTATTTCACATAGAAAAAGTGCATCACATGTTCAAAATTTTCCAATCTTCTCATTTTGCTCCCACAAATGGCTGCTTGTGTTTTGTTCAATGGTGAAGATGGTAGCAATAGTCCTTTAACAACAAGTGCCTCTAACTCCAACAGCAACATGAGTGGTGAAGAACAACACCACACACTACAACAACAACATCAACAACAACAACATGGTATTCCTCAGCAACTCCGAAAAATAGTGAGAAAGAGAATGGCTTCTGAGATGGAAGTAGTTCATCCACCACCACCACAATACAACTCTTCCTCCACCACAACAACCATTGATTATCCTAGGTTTCCTCGCCGAAGCACCACCAACAACAACATAACAGCAGAAAAA
Organism: Gastrolobium villosum; assembly: GCA_032173675.1. Lineage (NCBI taxonomy): Eukaryota > Viridiplantae > Streptophyta > Magnoliopsida > Fabales > Fabaceae > Gastrolobium > Gastrolobium villosum. The sequence continues at coordinate 112,169 of JAVKPL010000139.1, read as the reverse complement.
GGGGTCAAAACAACAACAACAACCTTAGCCGCAGGTATTTGTAACTATGATTATAATAATAATAACAGTAACACCAATAATAATAATAATAATAACACTTCATCAAGAGATAACGTTGGTGTTCCAAATCCAAATTACCCCACTGTGACGGTCACAACCAACTACTCCACTATGCTTCTACCTTCTTCTTCTGCTTCTGCTATCTCTGTACCTTCTACTCATTTTCAAGGACTTGAAAGCCAAGACCACAACAACAACAACAACAACAACCCTGTACCTGCAGTGTGTGGATTCTCTGGTTTGCCACTGTTTCCATCTCAAAGCCAAAGAAATAATAGAGACAACAACAATAACAACAACAACAACAACATCAGAAACAGTAGTGGCAGTACTATAAGTGGTGGTAACATTGTTGACGTGGTTGCTTCTTCTCATTCTCCTTCCATGGAAGACAACTCAGGTAATTGGATTGATGGTATATTGAAGGATCTTATCCACAGTTCAAACAGTGTTTCCATTCCTCAGCTTATCAACAACGTGAGGGAGATTATATATCCTTGCAACCCAAACCTTGCTATGGTTCTTGAATATAGGCTTCGCCTTCTCACTGATTCCACCAACACCACCTCACAAAACTCAAAAAGGACCAATGAAACTCTGCCTAATCCTATCTCCTCAGTTAAGCTCATGAATCATGGCATTGTTCCTCCCAATTTGCATTTCACTGATTCATCAGGTTCTGCTGTTTTGAATCAACATATGTTGTCCAATTGGGTTGTTCCTCCTCCAATCACCACTCACCACCACCATGGAAACAACAACAACAACAATAACCCTTCAGTTTCATTGGTTACTTTACCTTCACCACCATCAACACAACAGGGTTATTCTCCACCACAAGAGAAGCAGCATCAGCAGCAAGAAAATCAAAACCACCCTCAGATTCATCAAGAGGAAGATCTCTCAGCAGCAGCAGCAGCAGCTAGTAGCAGTGAAATGGTGGTAACAAGAAAGAAGAAAGAGGAGATGCAACAACAGAAGAAGAAAGATGAAGAAGGGTTGCACCTTCTCACTTTGCTTCTTCAGTGTGCAGAAGCAGTTTCAGCTGAGAATCTAGAAGATGCAAACAAGATGCTGTTAGAGATTTCCCAACTCTCCACGCCATTTGGTACATCAGCACAACGTGTGGCAGCATATTTCTCAGAAGCCATATCAGCAAGACTAGTGAGTTCATGCTTGGGAATCTACGCAACACTTCCACATATCCATCATAGCCACAAGGTAGCATCAGCTTTCCAAGTCTTCAATGGGATTAGTCCTTTTGTCAAGTTCTCACATTTCACAGCAAACCAAGCAATTCAAGAAGCATTTGATAGGGAAGAGAGGGTGCACATCATAGATCTGGATATAATGCAAGGTTTGCAATGGCCTGGTCTCTTTCACATTCTGGCTTCAAGACCTGGTGGACCCCCTTATGTGAGGCTCACTGGACTTGGTACCTCCATGGAAGCACTTGAAGCTACGGGTAAACGTTTATCTGATTTTGCAAATAAACTTGGCCTTCCCTTTGAGTTCTTTCCCATTGCTGAAAAAGTTGGGAACCTTGACCCTGAGAGGCTCAATGTTACCAAGACTGAAGCTGTTGCTGTTCATTGGTTGCAACATTCCCTCTACGATGTCACTGGTTCAGACACAAACACTTTGTGGCTCTTGCAGAGGTAGGTTCATGTATAATATATATAATTTACACCTTCATGAGTTATATAGCTGATATATGAGCTTATTGGTTGTTTAGTTTGTATATAGATAGATATATAGAAATAGTACTTTTCATGAAAGAATTCCCAAAACTTTTTTTCACCTTTATAGACTCTAGCATTCACTTTATGTCTGCCTTTTTTTTCTTTTCTAAGCTAAATTGGAAACAATGATTATGTCTTGTTGTCAATTACTCTGCATATATATATATATATATGTGTGTGTGTATTAATGGACATAATGTATATACTATATAGAAAGTTCTGAAAGACATGGCTTTCATGTTATGATTACTAACATTGGTTTTTTTTTTTTTATGTAAATAATTTCTGATGCTTCTGAATTCATTGCATGGGACTTAATTTGTATTATGCAGGCTGGCTCCTAAAGTGGTGACAGTGGTAGAGCAAGACCTGAGCAATGCTGGTTCTTTCTTAGGAAGGTTTGTGGAAGCCATACACTACTATTCAGCACTTTTTGATTCCCTTGGTTCAAGCTATGGGGAAGAAAGTGAGGAGAGACATGTGGTGGAACAGCAACTACTCTCTAGAGAGATTCGTAATGTTCTTGCAGTTGGAGGGCCATCAAGGACTGGAGAACTAAAGTTCCATAACTGGAGGGAAAAGCTTCAACAGTGTGGTTTTAGAGGTATATCACTGGCTGGTAATGCTGCTACACAAGCTAGTTTACTCCTTGGGATGTTCCCTTCTGAAGGGTATACCTTAGTGGAGGACAATGGTATCCTTAAACTTGGTTGGAAAGACCTTTGCTTGCTCACTGCTTCAGCTTGGAGACCTCCATTTCATAGTAGCTCATCCATTAACTAAATTTGATTTTAATCTTCTGTAGCATCCCTCTCTCTGTTCCTTAATTAAAAGAGAGATTGTTAGGTGTTTCCAAGGCATGCATGTGATTTTTTTTTTTGTCTTGCTAAATGTGTACCACTTTCAAGTAATGGCATTAAATATATAGCTAAAGTTAGAAGCACTACCATGTAGTTGAGAAGTGGTACACATTTAATGATATAAAGTGAGAAAATTCTCTTGCTTAGGGAGCACTTGAGAATTTTTCTGTTATTATTTTCATTGAGAGAACTTATTAGGATGTTACTATGATATTCTGAATTTTATGGGTACTCATATAGCCTTAATTAGTGAGTTGGTTATTAGTTGCTGGTTTTCTCACTAAATGTTTAGAGTTGATTACAAGTATTGGCTGTTATTCACAGTAATTTTTATGGGAAAACTATTTGTTTATGTTATTTTATCCCTTATAACTATGTTCTTTAAGGAGCGTATAGTTATAATATGAAAATTGTTTTTTTTTTTTCTCACCATTCAAATTTTTTTGTTTACAAACTAACTTTCATATATAATTATGTATTCCTCGAAATATATAATTATAATAAGTTTGTTTTTTCTAAAGTTACTTTAAATAATTTTATCTAATTTGTAAAAAATCATTTTGGGAATCCAAAAAATTTATAAATTTTAATTTATTTCAGGGTTATAATATGATTTTTTTTTCTCTTTATTCAAAATTTTTTAGGACTCGCCGATGACGTAGAGAAAAAAAAATAACTTTCATATTATAATTATGTACTTCATGAAATATATAATTATAATAGGTGAAATGACATAAGTTTATATCTTTTAAAAGTACACGTACTAAACTCAATTTTTATTACCACTAATTGACCATTGTTGGTTTTTCAGTTTGGTTCGTAAAGTGATTTGAATGGCTTCTCAACCTGATTGATCCCAATCAATAATAATTTCTTAAAAATATTTAATATAGAAGGGAGAGGGTAAGCCAAGGTAGAGACGAAACAGTCTCAATTAGTTTTGAAGTTTGAACCCAATAACAAGTAATCCAAAAAAATAAAATAAAAAATATGGTGCCACTTGCGTTTAAGCTTTTAAACAAAATGTTTAAATCTTTAATCCATTCAAACTCTTATTCCTTGTAATTTGTTTTTTCATTTTAATAAAGGGAGAGAATGCTAAAAAAATTTTGGAAAAATATTTTCCATCATACATGATATATGATAAATTGAATTTAGTAGAAGATTTTGGTAGTAAGAATATCTCTCCTCAAATCTTTAATCCATGTCAAACTCTTATTCCTTGTGATTTGTTTTTTCATTTTAGGTAATAGAATTGAATTTATATGTTTAACATTTTTCAGTTGAGTAACTTCAAATGCTGTTTTCACTTTGTTTGGTACTATAATACCAGTTCATATTCTCATAAAGTTTATAATTTAACATTTTTCAGTTGAGTAACTTCAAATGCTGTTTTCACTTTGTAATTTATGTATTAATTAATTATTAATTTATATGCTTATAAAGTTTGTATAGAGTGTATAACCGATTATTATTAATTCTTAATATCTTATAGTTCATGTACAATTTACAAATTCAAATAGCATATTAAGATCTATGCTTGATGTTAGATTTCACACGCTGTCTAGTTTTGATGATAATAAATAAGTGAAGTCAAGATATTTAATGGTATTTTTTTTTGGTTACAATTTAATAGTATCTTTAGTTTTTGAAAATCTGTTTTCGAATTTAATATGAGATGAATTTGAAGAAATGAACGTAATAAAATTGTGATGCAAAATTGTAAAATAAAATTTTAGATTTCATGTAATGATTGGATGATGTGAATGTTGATCATGCCTTTTTGAAAACTAAGTGAGAAAGATATAATTTTTTTTATTTTTAATCTAATTAGATTTTTGATTTGAAAAAGAAAAAGTTAATTTTAAATTCCTTTTTAGAAGATTTGATTGTTTTATTTAATTTTGAAAAATAAATTTAACATAAAGATTTACAAATTTTTTCTATTAATTAATTTTGAGAAAAAAGCCTATAAAAATCATATTTTGAGCTTTTATGAATGTTCATGACAAAAAACGCATTAAGCCTATTGTAAATACTGTTAGAATTGTTATAGAATTCAAATGTTATGAATAAGAAGTTGAGTGTGAAGAAATGTGTCTTTTACTACTGTCAAGACTCCTCACCGCCAATAGACACTATTTATTATGGCTAATCATTGTTTATAAATATGGAAAAAAATAAGAATAAACTAGTTACTTTTATGATTTCTCTCCTTTATCGAAACTATGCCAAAATATTTTTTGAAATCATTGCATTCGTTCTGAGCGGTTGTTCAAACAAAGGTTGCGATCGCTGGTGCTGTTTGTTCGAAAGTGCCGTCAACAAACAAAAGTAATTCATTTTATCTTGGTAGACAATTGTCATTCACTCTTAAGCACCATAGAGAAGGAAAATTCTCTCAAGGACATGGTATCTAACACTCCACTTGAATTTTATTCTTTCATTTTACTATTAATTTGCATTGTTTATCAATTCATCAACTTCATTATTGATTGCATCCACTTTTCAAACACAGGCTTCCCTTATTTTTCAATTTGTGTGCATTTTGCACCAACAAGTACTTTTCTCCTAAAATGCATCGAAAATAATTTGAGAACCAAAAAACAACACTTGATTTACATAGTAATTCATCACCCTACTCTCTTCAAAGTACACTTAGCCAATATATTTGCAAATAATTTGAAGTTTCGTGTTTTTTTGCTATTTTCAATAACCCAAACCAGTTGAACACTATAATGATGTATATTTTGTCTTTCCTATTGCCTTAATTGGTAAATGGCTCATATAGCCTTATGCCTCCCTTTGCTCATTTACCGAGAGAGAAAAATATGTAATTTTTAATGAGTAGTTATAATCAAATAACATGATCACATGACTACTTTTCCACATGAGAGGATCCACTCCCATTTTTGTCTTTCCCATTGTCTTAATTGGTAAATGGAGCATATAGGCTTATGCCTCCCTTTGCTTATTTACCGAGTAGTTTAGGTATCATTCAATTATGTGAAGTGTGAACTGTGCACATTTATTAACCTCATGGTTAGAGTTTGAGTCACCAAAGATTTTATTACCAATTGTTCATTCTTGATTCTCTCCATTTTTTTAATCAAATTTGTTCCATTTCTATTCATGCTAATCATAATTACATTGTCCTTTTTAAAATCAAATGTTCAAGTTAAAGAAGCCAGTTGGCTGAAAAACCTACATAAACCCTACATTTCCTTCTGCTTCAGACCTTTTTGCCAGTTAGTTTAACAACATAGACAATAGTTAAGGAAATTTAACATCATAGTTATCAATATTTGACTGTTCTCAGCCATTACTTAAGTGACTTCATCACTAAACTTATGCATGAGTATATCACTTTCCCCACACTACATTATTTAAAATTTTTGAAGTCCTTCAACAATAATGTTGGTGTCTTAATTCTTGATTTTGTTTGATGATGCAACATTTCAGCTTCAACAGACTTTGGTTATTAGATATTGAACTTGTTTTCTAATTATATAGAAGTGAAAAACGGGGAAAACTTTAACAAGGTTGAAAGTTTGGAAATTCAGAAATTAGGTAGGGTGTCATTTGTCATTGTGGCAAGCAACAATTCACCACAAGAAGTAGGTTTGATACAATATCTCAACCTAAAATTTTAAAGAGTTAGATTTATGGATTATTTTATTTATATGATATTCACTTACTCCATTTTTAATTAATGTGAGACTTCACTATTTAGACTTAAATTCCGACCTTCTTTTGCATTAGCTTAATTGGTGGGTACATTATATAGCATGCTTGATTTGGGTCTTGTTCTGAATGCATGCCTAGACCACATGCTTGGATTCAACCTCATTAACAGGCATATGATTTATCTAATTTATTGATTTCTACGTGAAAACCAATTTTTTGTTTTTGTTTTTTTGACACTTAGGGTATCCCCACTCTGTAAGATGAGACTAATCTCTTCGTGGCTTGGAGCGAGAATATTCTCATCACTGGCCCCAAAGTTCTTCTTGTAGAAATCGAACCTATGACTTCATCAGCTACCAAATCCAGACCCTTGAGCTGCAGTCCGCGTGAAAACCAAATTTATCTTTTGTGGTTTCCCTGAGCTGATTCCATAATTCATCTTTTAAGTCTCTTCTATTGAGTTTGAAATTCAAATACAAGTATCTTAAACAAAACATGTGATCATAGCACGTATCAAGCCCTGCAACAAAATTCAAATAAAGATTAATATAAAATTGGCATAACAAACAAACGTAAGATAAAAGGTTATGTAGCTTATGTGATTAACAAGCCATTAAGCATCCTTTCTTTTATGCCTCTAAGCTAACATACAAGATATTAATACTTATGTTTATTTAGTTGGAAAAGCTTGAGATAGAGATTTTATGTTATTTTTTCAGAAGTTTAGGCTTCTGTGACTCATATTGGTTATAATGAGGGATCCAAATTTATTATGAACGTGCAAAACCAACTTTGTCCGAACCTATGAAAAAAAGACTCGGTGCTTATAATTTTCTAAAAAATATTTTATGCCAATTCAAATGAAATATCAGCAATATGATAAATTTTGTGTTCTATTGTGTTCCAATGTGTAATATAGTGTCGAACCTTATTGCAAAGGATAACGTCAAAGGATTTAAATTTAATTATGTAAAGGTTAAATTCCAAATACTACATATAAAAAAAGTTAACTTTTTTTTAATGTATGATATTTAGATCATTGTATTGATTACATGTAATCAACTAAACAATAACTTGTAAGAGCATTTTATTTTTAAAAGTTATGAAATTGAATATTAAAAACGATCATTTATTTCCAACTCATTCTATTTATATTTCTTAAAAACACAATTTTATATATCGAACGTGATTTTAATTATTATTTTTTTGTTCTTATTCGTTTTTTCCTTTTTCCTTTTATATTCACAATCTTATGTAGGCATTCATGCACCTACATCTCTATCAGGTCCCAAAAGTCCAAAACGGTGCTGCAGAACCTGAGCTAGGAACTACTTGCATTAAATTATTAATTATATCAATCTCTAATTCCTTTTATCTAATCCCAGTCTTCGGTGGTAATTCAGGTTGACGAATCGGGATTGAATTGATACAAACACTAATTTTTATTTTTATTTTGGTTACAACAGATACTAATGTGTTTAACATGAGCATGATTAGAATAACTACTCGTTTCAAAATTCACGGCACTAACACGGGTCGTTTATTATATGGATTAATATGACACAACATGAATAATAATTTTTTTTTAAATGAAAATTATTTAAATCACCTTAAGTTAACGGACACAGATTGACACAAACCTAACATGATTTTTCCAAATTACTTTTCAGTTGACACAAACACATATACAGGTTGACACAAATACAAAGTTCTTATGAGATATTAAAAGTTGTAACTCTCAATCCCAAATGAACTTTCTTTTACCCTTTTTCAATAAGCTCATTTTTTTCTAAATAAAAATACTTTTCACTATTTTTTTGGTGAGTAAATACTTTTGGCTTTATTTGAGTATTTAAATGTAATTTTTGAAAAAGCATAAAAAAAGGGGAAAATGTTTCTGCAGTTACTACAGATAAGTTATCTGCATTTATTCCCAAAAGGACGTCATTTTGGTGTTGAAATCTTAAAAATTATAAATATAAAGACTATTATAACCCTGAAATAATTTAAATTACAAAAACACCATGATTTCCGCCCAAAACGACGTCATATTGGGCTTACTGCAGATAACTTATCTGCAGTAACAGCTGAAAAAAACAAACCCTACAAAAAAAAACTAAAATGATACACTTTTTGTAAAAGTTCCACACTTTTATAAAAATTGGGTTATATTACCTTTAATTTTCCTATCCACAAAAAAATCACAATATTACTTTTTTGGGATTAATGTTTTTCATATTATAAAAGATAATTTTATTTCCTATATACACATAAAAGATTGTAGACCTATATTTTCTTTTTCTCTCTTCTTCTCATGTAAAATCCGCACATTTTTATGTGTATAATAAATAAAATTATCTTTTGCGACGTGAGAAACATTAATCCCTTACTTTTTACTCAAATACTTTTTAGATAAAATAACTTGAACTTTTAAGAAAATAATTATAAGAAAAAGACATTAAAAATCATTTTTAAAAAACCAATCCAAATGCCTAATTCATCCCTCTGAAACTCCTTTTACTATTTTGCAAACCACATCGAAAAGACCTTCCTAATAGCAGTTGGTTTGTGACTGCCAAACGTGCCTTGCGTCATTCTAATACTACTCTCCTACCTGTGTTCCTTCTCTTAATGAAAAGCAAATTTCACTGATACAGTAAACAATAACGAATTGCAAAGAGTATTAGTTACTGTTAAACTCCAAAGCTTCCACTTAAGGACAAAACTGTTACTTTCTTTTTTCTTATATAGAAGCTGATGGACAAACATTCTTGTCATCAAATAAGAACAAAACATTGAGCAGATTATGAATCCAAAGAACTAGGAGGAATAATTCTATTTTTTTTCCCAGCTACGAATAATTTACATCATGTAGGATAATAAAATCTTGAAAAAAAATAAAATTGCACTGTCTTTATATTTGAGTTATTTTTCATTGACCATTGCCTCGATTGTATAACTCTTCATACTGCCCACCAGCAAAGTGGGGAAAACCTCAACACCAATTAGCTATCTTGAAAACTGTGAAGGTACTCAGGCTTCTTAATGCTTTTGCCAGAAATGCAGTTAAGTTGCCAGGTTCCTTATTGACTGATTAATTTTTTAACTGGTGTGTTAAGCTCATCAACAATATCAATTCTTCCACAAAACCCCTTCGAAAACTAGATCGGAAAATTTTGAGCACCCAGAGCACAGGCATCCTCTTCTTGCTTCTTAAGAGATCACCCCAACAATTGCCAAAATAAGCAAAGCTTATACAGGGATCATAGCTTATTATGAATATACATTGCACTCACTTAAGAGCTGATCTTCTTTGTTCAGAAACTTCTTCCAATAACTTTTGTACTTTGGAATTCCCAGATCTAGCCAAGGTTTCATATTCCCATTGTAGTGTAGCACTGGAGCCGTTTTAATGGCTTGAGTATCAATTCTATACTCATGACCCATTCCAGACAGAACCCACGACTCATCGAGTGGAAATATTTTATTCTCAAAGGCGAGCAAGCTTGCACGCCATGCAATAGCTTCAGTGGATCCTTCTTTTAAGCTCAACTACAGAAGGAATTAAACAAAATCAGAAAATATGAATAGCTGAGGAAATAAAACAACCTACTTCGTTAAAGACAATACAGCATACAAATTAACAGCATCCTTATAAGTAATTTTATATTTGCTATGCTGACAAGGCAAAATATGACCCATCTAAATGTAAAGGACTTGTCCCTTCCCCAAAAGAAACTCCCAACAATTAACGAAAACGAAAAAGAAAAAGAAAAAGAAAGAAACCCACAGGGAGGGTAAGGCCGAATAATAAATCCAACTCATCCAAGTCCAATCAATAGTACTTAAGAATAAACTAAGAAAGAAATGAGAAACATGCATTTCCTATACGCAATTAAACTATCTCAAGAGGTTGCTTACAATTTTTTTTCTCACCCTTACCCTTCAAAGTCGGGATTTTATAGGGAGTGGTTTTTAAATACTACTACTTGCAACTAGTGTCAGTTTGGGCTGGCAAGGCACATTTGGGCAAAAATTTAATGTGGATTAGTAAATTGTTAGCCCAACTCAGTTCTATGCAGGATGCTGCAGGCTATTCACCACATTTCCATTTTTTATTCTTATTATTCAATTCTAAAAATTGTCAATTTCCATATATTTTTTTGATAAATCTGTATTGAAAGATTTCAATCAATTGTTACTTAAAATGGATATATGTTGATATACAATGACATTTCATAAACTTGAAAAGAGAGAGACTAATTCTTGGAAACTAGTTGATTTTGAAATTTTTGGAGTATGCGAGCTGAGCCGCGTTGGGCTGAGACAAATCAGGCCAGCTTGCATTGGGTCGCAAAATAAATTTAAATGTCAATTTTGTTGGTCTAACCTACTCAAAGTAGTTGGGTTATTCGGGCTAGTCCATTGGGGTCAACCTAATTTGACACCCTATTACTACTCTATATTCAACACGACTATTAAAACCTGCTATTCCCGAAAATATTTCATTGCAAACTTAGTGAATAAAGTCACTTACCTCTTTTATCAACTGTTTGTAAGTTTGAGTAAGACCAAGCTCTCTCCACCTGGCTAGGTCAATTATGTTCAACCCCGACATCCAAGCACAAGAATTATGACTGAAACCTTTCTCACCCAGATAACTTTTCAGCTGACCCAGCTTTACTGAGCAGAATTGCACTGCACCGTTAACTTTTCCTTCTAAGTCTAGGTTCCACAGGGCTGACAAGTCTTGCTGAATAACAACATCGTCATCAAGAACCACAACTTTCTTTAAATTGCTGAATATATCAGGAAGTAGATAGTGTGAATGAGAAAAAATTGAAATGTATTCTGTTCTAATCTGGCTAATGGATGGATTAACAAAACCATGAATCGAAACACGGAACTCCTCAGTCAAGGACAAATGCAATGGATTCCCCTTTTGGCTGTCTAGGTCAAGATGCTCAATGTTCAACACTTGAACGGCAGCTTCCTTATAGCTGTTCCTCAAGAACCAGAGCTTCATTGCATAATAATTTTGTCCATCAGTCAGCACATGAAAAACTTTATTTGAACTTTCCTGAAATATCGTACAGCAACAAGTGAAATTATTATTATAGCTTCTAAAATATAACCTCTATGATTCAATGGTGCATGACTAGAAACATAACATACTTTTGCATGAATTACAGTGCTGTTGATGACCACTGATGCCGCAAGCACATTATTAGACAAAATAACAAAATGGTGCAATGAAGAATCGACAAACTTTTCTGCATCAGCCTTTTCTTCATAATGTGAAGATTTGAAATATTCTACAGTTAGTTTCAGTGACAGGCAGTGATGACTCTTCGGCATTGTCTGAACATTAAGTTTATACAGGAATGCACTCTGTTTCATGTGGAAGTCAGCTTCATCCTCAGTCAAATCAAATATTTGTCTCAATTTCTTGTCAACATTATTACAATCCACAGTGACTGATTTAGCTTTGGCTATTTGACCTTCCATCTTCTGCGAATATTTCTCAATCCTGTAAAAATAATTTTGATTACCATGTAAAATTTCTTGTGAACTATTACTGCATTTCAATGAGAAAAAGAGGGAAAAGACAGATGTACCCAATCCTTGTTAAGAGATTTAATAAAATCATTCATGTGTTTACACCCAATAGCTTAAGTTTTTGTGAGGGTTGGATTCATAACATGATAATAGCGCCTCCTTCACCAAATGGTCATAAATTAGATCCTTGCTACCCCATTCTTCCAAATAAAAGTTGAATTTCACAGCATGGTAAAAATGGGCTAGTATATTGCCCATGCTTCAATCCCAAAGGACACTTGGATGAGGAGGCATGTTAATTAAGAGATCTAATAGAATAATTCAAGCACTTACGCCCAACAACTCAAGCTTTTGGGACAGTTAGTTCATGTCAATCATGAAAGGAAAGGATCACAACAATAGCTTTGGGTTTGAGGTGAAAGAAAAGAAAGGATTAAACCCAACTATAGAACAAAGTTGAGATAAAATAGAAAGATAAAGCTAGGTTTTGCAGAATAACCTATTATCCCAGCAATGGTCCAGTGAACCACAGATGGTGCTAAAAACGAGCAAGTAGAATAGAAGATATAGACAAAGATATAGTGTAGAAGCTAATAGGAATAAATATAAGTCACTTCAGTAAGAAACTAACTGAATTACTTTAATCACTTCAGTAAGAAACTAACTGAACTACTTCAAGAGCCCTGAAGTCTGGAAATGGGAAAATATGTCAGGTTCAAGAAAAATACAAAAATCTTGATCTGCAAGCAGATATAAAAGCTGAAAATCAATATTTTTTTTATTTGACTACTTAATTGAAGATGAGATTATGTCCAGTGCAACTATCAGATCCCAATAACAGCCCAAGCTATATGCAACTCGAATAATTAAGCTAGGGTTAAAAGAAAAAAATATATAAGAATATCAGCTTACAGTGGTGGAAGATCAGCATCTGTAGTAGCTTCACTAAGCACATGCTCCAGCTCTTGTATATTCTGTTTCAGTTGGCGAGACAATTTGTCTTGTGCTGGGAGTTTTGCAATGCTAGGATAATAAGCTCTAGCCACAAATAGTTGGTCTTTCAATTTCTTAATCATCGCATCTTTCATTTCTTCTCTATGTTCTTGTTGCCATAAGCAATAACTACCAAATGTGAGCTCGCAAGACTTTACATTTTCATCGGCAGAGCTTTTTTTAAGGTCGGTAACTTGTTCAACATGACCACTTCTAGGATTCTGTTGCAAAATTTAAATTAGTTCAAGTAGCTACTAGCTACATGAATGTCACTATAAACAAGCTTGTAAAGAAGTTTGTTAGAGAGAATTGCTGTGTTAAGTTATATACTTTATACAGTGTTATTAAACTATGGGCCTGCCAGTGTTATTGTACTGTCCTTCATTAGTTGTACTACATTAGTACTTGGCCTATATTATTAATATACATATAGGGGGTCTAAGCCAGTGTCATGAATTAAACTATATTTTGAGCAATATGACTGTTTCATCACGGTTTTTTACACCATGACCTGTGTCCTCCCTTCCAATGTGCAGAGTTCCCAACTCTGGAATTCTCTCTTATAAAACTGTAATGTCTTTCTCATCTTCACCTTTCAGATTCCTTTTTTTCCCCATCAAAGGGAAACTTGGCACAACGAATGGTGCTGTGCTGTCACCGTGTGATCCGGAGATCACAAATTCGACTCCTATAATCAACCTCTTGCAAATGCAAGATAAGACAGCCTACTAAAAACCCACACAATGGGCCTGACCTTTTCCTGGATCCCGTACATCAGGAGCTTTATAGCATCTGCCTCCCTTTTTTTCCATCACTGCTGTTTAGACCCAGTTCAACCCTTTTCCAGTATTGATTTGTAAAGTTACTATTCAATCCACCGTAGTGCAGCAAAAATCAAAATTGTTGCTCAGAGCTAAGTGATCTATTATGTCCCCTTTGCAATTGATACATTTTATGGACCTGCAGAAGGGCTTTTCAAGCTCTTTCTTGGGGTTTCATGCGTATCCAAGGGTCATACTGAATGCTGACCGTTCATGGTCAGGAGAACTGTGGCATAGACAAGGGTGACATCAGGAGTCATGGGTTGAGCAGATGATTTTGGCTCTGACTAATGTAGATTTAGTCTGCATGGGCTGTTTGGCGTTGATCACTGATCCTATGTTAAAGCACAGGGATTTTGGATGTGAGTGGCAGGTTTTTTAAGAGCAGAGAGCTGTGTTACTAGTTCGTATGCAACCTAGTGTTGTGGAGACCAGTTGGGGTTGAGGAGGCTATTGAGCAGAAACGTTGAAGACAACTAGGAGGTATCTGCCAAGGAAGTTGGCACAGGTTTTGATATTATGGGGTTGCTAGCTGCTTAGGTTCTGAAGTTTAGATGGTTTGGGTTGTTTTAGAAATTGATGTTTTCTTGGTTTTCTGGTTCCTTGTTTTACTACTCGAGGGTCAGGGATCACCATGTCTATAACTATATTATGTTAGCATGCCGTGAATGTTACTGGGTTAGGATTACACTAGTTATACAAGATTTGTGCTTTAGATTATTAGCATAAATTGGGTCTGAATCTGAATCAATGTTATGAACTAAACTATTCTGAGCAATTATTTAATTAATGCGTTCAACAAATGACAGTAATGCATGCATACATTTGAAGCCGGAGGTGATTGCAGAACACCATTAGGTGGCTTAGTTGGCGCCTTGAAACCTGAAAATTATTTAAAATTAAAAACAGAAGAAAGAAGGAAATGAGAAACAAGAAGGTATCACGTGAGCACTCAATCATGAAATCAAATCAGTAAAATAACCTCTTTGTTTAACATCACTGGTGCCCTTATTGATGGTGCCATTCTTATCTCCTCGAGAATAATTCTTGATAACATCCTGACAGGCAATTATTATTGCTAATTAATAATATTGTATTGCCACATAAATTCTAGATGCGTATGATGCAGAGCCCCCACCCCCCAAGTCCCCTTTCAGTTCCATGTTAAAGGAGGGTTCTGAACCTCCTTGACCTTTCTAATCTTACTTTCCTTATAATTTTAGACAAACCAGTACACTTATACCCCAATCATACAAAAGAATTGTAATCCAGGGATAAATGAGTCCTGTTGATATGGAACTAGCAGTCTAAAAGATTGAAGGAGACTCGAGGAAGGAAGGAAGACAGAAGGGCGACTTCAATATCACTAAATTCAATAATTAATTCATCTAATTCTATGGAAGTCCAAAATTGCTATGCCTCGCCATAATTCTTCGATGTCAATCTAAATCCTGACCCAGAAATAAAGACACCAAAATAAAATTTAAAATTTAAATCCCTATTAAACTGAATCTAATAATCACAGGAAAGCCGAATAATAATTTAACCATAATTATGATGTATCCTCAATTATACATACTACTAGTACTAGTTTATAATTTATACTGTTATATAACCAAATTAAAACCTATAAATTGTATCCAAGATAAAGATAATAACATTTAACTAATAATATTTTATCGCATTCTCTATATCTTGATCATGTTCAAAAATAGTAATAAAGAAAAACATACTTGCCAAAGGATGGACATCACAGTTTAAAAGGTTTATAGATAATTGAAAAAATAGAAAGGTAGCTTCACTAACATCCGCAGTTCCAGCCATTGGACATGGAGGTCCAGAGAAGGAACAAATCATATTGCAAAATTCTCAAATTCAAAGCCCTAAAAATAATTGTTAGAAATGAACGAAGCATTCTTAACACCCAACATTTGACTGAGTAATGATGACAGCCTCCGGTAAGCTGAAGTGATTTTATGCAAATCACTAAAGATATACTTCAAAATAAAAGAACTAAAATACAAGCACAATCCATATCTCATGAAAAAAAAAAAAAAAAACTTAAAAGTTGAAATATGAAAGTACTTCAAAATGAAAAAAGCGAGGAGTTGAACAAGATACATACTTATTAAATCGAAATTTGGTAAATAACTACAACTTAATTGATATCCAAATGGAAACAAAATCGTAACTTAAGAGAAAGAAAAATAAAACAAGAGCTAAACTAAACTGATCTTTGAAGTAAAAATCTGATTGCTCCTTCAAAAATGCAGAGAGAAATCCACGATTTCAATGGAACATTAGAAAACATCAGTTGTTAACTATAAATACCATGAGTTTCATTTGAAGACATGAAAGTAAAAAATTTTGGTTCCTTCACTGGTAAATGAGACGAAGTGCTGCAAATATAAACTACAGTAGTATCTAAATACACTGAACAAGAGATGAAATCCCCGAACATTGCCATAGAAGTGAACACAAAGAGGAAGAAGAAAAAGGATCAGATCATGTTAAAATCTAGTAAATAAGATGTATATTTTTATTTTTATTTTTGTAAATAATAAGATGTATATTTTACTTGTCCAAAAACCTTCTAAAATCTACCTGGTTCTGATGTTATTAATCCACCCCGATAAGAAAAATATATTAAAACAAACCTTAAAAATTTATTCGATTGTCTTGAGTGACATGTTTTTAAAACTAAAATCATTAGACTTTATTTTGGGCACCAGCTCTTACATAGGTGGCCACTTTTAATGGAAGAATTTATTTGGGAATTTCAGTGTGCATTGGGTGTGTTCTATGGAACAATTTCTAATGGTTAGGTACAAAGGCATTGGTAAAAAAAAGGAGAGGAGGCAACCATTTTGTGGCAATGTGCAGCTTATGCAGTTCTTTGGTGCATTTGGTAAGGTTAGGATAGGTTTGTATCTATATCTGTCAACTACGGGATAGAATTATGTACTTGGTATTCTGCTGATGGCCGTTTAAGAGGAGCTGCCAATTGCTTAAGCAGGTTTTGAAACATTTTCCATATTCTTTTGTTCTCTTACATATTTACCAATTTTTGTTTTGGAGGATTTCTTACCCTCTTTTCACCTGTACTTTTCTCAATTTCTGTCTTTTAAGTTTCTTTTATTTTAGTAAAAACTAAAAGCCTCAACATCTTATGGCTTGTTTTTTTAATCGCAGACTCGTGTTTGCAGCCAGAAAAATTGGATTGCACAGTAACACTGGGTGTTTGGTTAATTTTTTGGGTTCTCAAACCAATTTTGCAGGCAGTAGAATTGATTTTAGGTGAGGGACCTATAAATTTTTTAAAAACACACCTATGTTCACACTTAAAAAGTGATTCTATTTTACCATTCAAAAAAAATCAATTCTTCTAAAATCACTTTTAAAACATCATTCCAAACACAAAACGATTTCTTTAACATCAATATTTTCAAAATTAATTCTTTCAACACCAATTATATGAAAATCTAAATCAAATGGACCCTTCTACACATGAGATATTAAGGTTGATATGGAACCAAAAACCTTACATGATGATAGTTTCAGAAACATGACTTACTTTTAAGTTTTATTTTCAATTACAGTAGGCAAGAATAAAAAAATACATTTTAATTCCTCAGTTAAAAGATATGAAAGAATCTGTAATTTATAAATAAAAGATTTTATCAAACAAATTTCTAAATAAAGAAGTATAAAAATTAACCACCAGAGTATTATGCAGAGAACCTTTGGAAGAGTTGGTTCAAACTTTGTGATCAGTTCCTTTACATGACTTGATTGTTCTCCCTGCAAAAAAGACAACACTAATTCAGGGTTTTGGGGGATGAAATTTAAGTCATTGGATGTTTGCGTTAAAAATTCTATCAGGTTCATGCTCCAGCTATACGTTCCTTTTGGAATTTATTATTGATACCCTGATAAAAAGATTTATTGTTTGCCCATTTTTCCTCATTATGAGAATATCCCATCAATACTTGCGCATGCCAATTGAAATTTGAAAAGCATTCACCTGTTTGACTATTTAAAAAACGACAAATCACTCTACAATTTTTATTTGCTTCTATAAATGGGGACAACTGTAACTTCTTGACCACAACTAAAGCAGTGAGGTTACTATGACCAACAATATTCCACAGAAGAATGCTAGAAGAAATTGACAGCTTAAAATAGTTTGGGGAGGGGGGAAACCACCATACCTCAGACCAATTCTTGTTGTGGCTGACATCACGTCTATCATATCTTTCAACACCCTTCTGATTCTGATTTGGAAAAGAACAGCAGAGAAGGGGGAAAAAAAAAACACAGCGACATCAACATAATAATAATACATTGAGATGGGAATTTTTCTTTTAATAGGTTCACAGATACATTTGAATTGAATGCTTACCGAAGGAGAGCTTCTCTGTTCATATATATATCCTGCAAAAACACAACCATAAATGGAGTTCAAGAGTTAGAAAAAATAAAACAATAATAAATCAAGGCGAGTATGATACAATTATGATTACTGCTCATAAATATATCCAAAGCACGAGACATAAAGTCTTGAATTCTAATACTTACAGATATATAATTATAAATAGGGAATAGTGATCAGCACAAAAAAGAAAGAAAAAAAAGTGGAACACATATTCTTCACATCACTTAAATTGGATGACATTAATTCATCAATCATTACACTCACAACTCAAGAAACAAAAATTGAGCCATCGATTGTACGTCCCGAGAGGTTTTTGCATTCCAAAGTACACGTGCATTTAACTTTTCCATCATAAATATCTTCTTCTTCTTCTTCTTCTTCTTATTATTATTATTATTATTATTATTATTACTATTTGACGAACAGATCTTTCAGAGACGGCAAAATTAACGGCTCCAAACTGTTTTGAGCTTGAAATGATAAAACGAATTGAAAAAAAAAAAAAACAATTGATTCATTGATTTAAAACCTGTGAAGATTACGCGATGCAGTTTTTTGTCTAGTATAAGAAAAGGTTGGATCTAGAGTGTATTGATTTAATGTAAATGACGCATAGTGCGAGAAGAGAGAAATCAGAGGTGTTATTGATGCGGATCTCTTGGTAATGGAGAATGCGGTAAAAATAGAAGTGCATTATTGCAATTTAAGAGTGAGAAAGTGACAGATCTCAGAGATCAAAGGTAAGAAGGGAGTGAAGAGAGGAGTTGTTGGTTACCGGAAGAGTGGAATCCGTTGTGGAGGCCAAGCAAAAAGACGAGAGGGACGAGCATGGAGAGAATGACGAGGCCAAGCACCGCAATTACGAACCCTCTCCATCGTCGTTTGGCGGAGACGCCGTACGAAGGAACCGCACCACCCGCGGCACCGCTCTTCATCTTTTTTCCGTCTTTCTTCTCTCTCTCTCTTTCTTTCTCAGTGTGTGTATAGATCTCTCTCTCTATCTCACTCTACTTTTTGCGCTTTTTTTTATTTTTTATTTTTTGTTTAATGATAACTAATTTTTTTTCTTTCTTTTAATTTATATTTGTATTGAATTTGGACTCCAATCAACCGCCGACTGAGGAAGTTAGTTCAGCGGCATCTAACGCGCTTCATTTGCATAAATGGATCTAGCGGTGGAAATAATACATTATTATTATTATTATTATTATTATTAGGGAAATGAAAAAATTTATAGACGACAGAAATCAACGGTTAAGATTTGATAGTAACAAGTAGTAAGAAAACTATACTTACTACTATTTTAATTTTATTATTCTTAGATTGATTATTATTGGATTAATTTGAAATCAACAGTAATTAAATTTTTTTAATTGTTAATTTCAAATTGTTCCAACAATAATCAATCAGTAAAAATAATAAAAGTATAATCATTACCTATTACTATTATTATTAAATCAAGAGGTATACTACTAATTGGTTTTAGTCCCGACTTAATATGGTAAACAAACTTTTAAATTAAGTGGTTAAGAAAATTATCCAATATTATGAGTTAGAACTCTTATCTTGCAAAGTTGTAATTTGAAAATCTTGTGATTATCTCCTTTTTTTTTTTTCAATGAGAAAATTTTGAATCTATTTCTGTTATAAATATTGAAAAGGTTAACAAATTTGTATTTATCATTCCTAATAGATTCTTTTTTATTTCGACTCAAATTATCTCTTTGAGGTCGGGACTTGGTCACTATTGAAATTTTTTATCCCTTTCCAAACATGTATTTAATGAAAGTCGAATTCAAATTTTTTTCCTTATCTACCCAACTTGTATTGTCAACTAAACTACACGAGTTATAATAAATATAAGACAAGGAGAATGGTAGAATTTGTGAAACAATATTAAAAGATTGACATAAAACTTTCACGTGATAAAGTTATATAAAAATTTTCCTATTAAAGTACGGTCACATCCTTTAATGTTAATTACACATGATATCCATTATTTATAACATGATACTAATTTTTTTCATGTGAACTAGTGTTGGTGGTCAATACTCATTAGAGTATTATACGTTGTGAGCCAACCTAGAGGAGCAAAATAGTCATTTCATGCAAGGAAGGAAATGCCTAGACCATTAATGTGACATGCAATGCACTTTATTAATGACTCGTTAGTTTTTTAAATGGTATGTTAGCTACAAGGCTGAAAATTGTAAGAGCAAATAAACTAAGGGATGATGGTGGTGTTATAATGAGTGTAATTTTTTTCCTATTAAATATAGTTATGTACCTTTTGAGGAAATTCCATATATGTGCCAACACAAACTTTTAACTAAACTTTCAATAGTGAACAGCTATATTAAAAACATTTAACAGCTTTTACTTATGTTCTCAACACCATTATAATTAACACATAAGTATAAAATGATAGCATATTTTCTAATATTGGAATTAACCATGTTTACTCCTTTAATTGTACCATTTTAGCAATTGTTCCAAATTTGAGGTTTAATTGTTCTTCATTATGTTTGGTAACTGATGAAAAGGATGACAAGACTTGAAACTACCAGCAATAGAGAGTTCTTTTGTCCTCTATATACGCATTGTTTTGCACACTTGAAAGTGATCATTGTAACGAAAAGTGCAATTCTTTCTTCTTGGGAGTTTCTTGTTTGGTGAAAAAAAAGGAGAGTGATAGAGGCATCTTAAGAAAGGTTACACATTGGGGTAAAAATAACACGTGAACATCAGATAATTACAAGAATGTAATAGTATTACATTTAAGCATTCTCTATACAAGGAAAACTAAATTGCAAAAACTTCAATCAACAATCATTCATAGAAACATCAGTGTATGTATGACCAGTGAAGGTTTAATAGGAGAAAATTCCTTATCCTACAATTCCTAACCCTGATTGAGACAACATTATCAGGAATTTGAACACATTAACTGGTCAAAGCTTCATTGCTCGCCTTCATTTGAACTTGGTACAAGCACCCCTCTTAGAAAAAAACAACACCACTGGGAGCATAGATTACTTACATGCTATAGATTCCCCTAGAGACTGAAAATAGAGGGTTTTGGAGGCTCCATGTTTTCTGTTACAATGGTCAAAGCAGTTTATCCTGATGTGGCAATAATAGCTCTCTGAACTATTGGGAGTCGAAGTCAGGTTTTGATGGATACTCAAGGCCCTGAAGAGCTGGTATTCTTCGTATATCTTCTTCTGAATAAGCAGGGATGAACCAGTATCTCTTGTCCATCCCAAAAACCTGATACCATAGCAACATAGATCATAATGTTGAAACTTCCAAGATCCTAACTTATTCATTAATGATGGAATAAGTGAATCCCAGCAATCATGTACAAGGTGGCACGTAGAATCACAAAGAATATATTATTAGGTCAGCTGAAAATATATAACACAGGGTTAAGTGATGTAAAGAACCAATTCAACCTAAAAGTCTAAGCTCTTTGGTGAAGGCCAAATTAATGATTTTAAATTATATTTTTTAAACAACCCCTTTCACATAAGGCTTGAAGGGTGGTTAATGCACAATCTCATCTATATGTGCTAAGAAACAACAAAATATTTAATTATTTATTCATAGAATGGAGGCTGTGAGGATCGGCCTTGTGTTGTGGCAGATTTGATTGTGTTCGGTTATGGAAACAGTTGTTTTCTTATTTTTTCTTTTTGAAAGTAACTCAGACATGTTCTTAAATTTGATAAAAACAAACAAAAAACAGTTATAGTTTTCATTTTTTAGAGGCACTGATATTTTTTAAGTAAAAATCCAATTCAAAGAACTCAAAAGCTTAAGCTATTAGGTGAAGGCTATATTAATGATTTTATATTATATTTTTTTAACACATGAACAAAACATTCTCTTCATCCTCTAAATTTATAAGACAGGAGACACCGAGGCATCTTAATTCTTAAATATCAAGGCATGGCTGCAATAAAAGTTTCAACTTCATTTCTTTGTAGTTTCAATTTTTCAAACCTTATATTTATTCAAAACATTATTTCCATTTCCACAACTTGATGTTCCAGAATTCCTTAGGTTGACACACACGGTAACGAGGTCAACAAATGCATATGCATATATCTTACCATCATACACACCTGAGATCAGTGTTAACGACAAAATGGTCCAGGAGAGAATGTAGTTTTGCCTGGTATAAACTTAGACCAATGCTCTATCCACTGTTTGTGCCAGTGCCAGTAGTAGTTTGCTCAAATCAATCGTGCAAGAACTAAAACATCTCTTAAACTTATAGCAGTTGGCCAAAGTATTTATTGCAGCCAAACCATATGGCTGCATACAACGATTACCCTCGCCCCACCTTCGCTAGTCAGGAAAGGAGTGGTTTTGGTTAGAAATTTAAGGGAAGGGGAATTGTCCTATTCCCAAGTCAGGGCATGCCACAAGCTTAGACAGGAGAAGAATTGGATAGATGTTTAACAAACTGTGACTCTTGAACTACAACAGGATAAGAATTTTACATTGTATACAGATAAGAGTGAAAGAGTTTCAGAGTTTGTTTCCTACTGATGTAAGTGCAGTCACTTGTCAAAAACTTGATGAATTTAAGTTCTAATTCCGGGGATCATCCATTTATGAGATATAATTAGCGCTTGAATTGTTAATATAAATGTTATAAATTTGTGTTAAAATCACTTATTAAAGAATTTGTATGCAATAGGTTTAAAGCCAAAATCTAAAAAGAAAAAAAAAATATAAACAATGGTAATATAATAACATGCACAAACCTGTTCAAAATTCTTTCTTTGACCAAGGTCATAACGCCATTTGGGAGTACTTTTCTTCTCGTATGCCTTTTCCCAGGAAGGAAGAAAATTCCATCAGAACCCACAGTACATGTTACATAAGCTATTCTCCCATTAGGATAAGAATTAGAAAGTATAACATAGCATACATTAATATTTTCAGAACACACTGCACATGAATGATATGTGCAAATTTTTGGCAATTTTAATGCAATTAAATACTATCATTCAACTAGAACATATATAAGGGATATACATGAAAACAGAACTTACAAGTTATTTTTTGTTTAGATAGACATATTTCTGAAGTAAAAAGGAAAAAGACAACATAAAGCTGTGCAAATGTTTACCTCAATAGTGGTTGTATTAGCAGCCACCAATGATATGTGCATGACAAGAAATCCCAAGACACTCAAGGAAAAGGCTAGGTTCAGAACTGCAGCTAATCGAACAGTGTTATAGAAATTCAAATATGAAACCAACAACTAAATAAGACTCTGTGTATCGAGACCTTACCAAAAGCAAGAAGGGTTGTGGCAAGGGTGCCAGGTGCTCCGGGAATTTCTCCATCACTAAAGAATGTTTTGAAATGTGGCAGTAATGATATAGTCACAAGAGTGGTCTCAAGAAAAGTGTAGAACTGCAAACAGATTTCGCATTATAATATAATCACTGCAAGTATTTTGATATGGCAGCTACAAATAAAACAACAAATTCACAACCATCCATGTCATACAGTTACAGTAACAGGAAGATTATAAAGGCTTATAATAAGTCAATCATAGTTTTATACTAATGATTTGACTTCCATAAAACTATCAAAACTAGAATATCTTTTCACAGTACAAACACCCCCCCCCAAAAAAAAAAAAAAGAGTAATTACCTAGCCCTAACACAGGTCTGATGGAGAAAAAAGAAGCCTTCTTTATCTGTCAATAAAAGGTTTTAGTAGTTGAGCTTTAAATCTGTATTATTCAAAGAGTATTAAATATTTTAGCTACTCGAGTTATTGTTCTATGTATTTAAGTCTAGGGACTACCACTCAATCAAATAATCTATATACAATAAATGTCTAACTTTAGGAAGCTAATGACATTCACCAATATCGAGAAGAAAAACCATTTCTACACTTCCTAAGGTGTCAAAAGCAATGTGGGATGTTGAAGATGATTTTGATTACCCACTCTGCATTGTCAGAAATAATTTCCACTTTCAATGTACAACTATCACCATTGCACATGAATATCAACCCAACAGTACAAAAAATGAGTGTCAACCAAGTCTAAATGAATAAAATTTGATCTGCATTTCAAATCTTCAATAGCCTACTGCCTAACTATATATAAGTACACAAAAGAAAAGCCAGTTTCTAAAATCATGGTAAAAGTAATCTACAACCATGTAAGAACCACAAGTTTATAAATAACAAACAGTCTACGAAACAGTGTTCATAATATGAAGGACATTACATGATCATTAGCTCAGCTCCACAGATACAAAAGTTATAGTCATTGCAACTTGCAAGAGAGAAATAGTAGCAGGTCACATGAGTAATTACTAATCAGTTAACATATTTTTTTTTCTAGCTAAGGTGTCCATACCAAGAAAAGAAGGAAATACTTGTAATTTAGAGCCCCAACACAGTTAACTACCCAGACACAATGGTGGTCCATCTTCAGCACACAACGTCCACCTGGTATCAAACCAGAAAAGATCAAAACTTATCCTCACTTGTTTCAATACAGCATACAAAATGGAAACTTTTTGTGTGCCAAAACTCACAAACAGAACAATGATGACATCGAGCCGGCTTGAGCTGATTGCATTTTCGACAGTATCGAATCCGTTGATTTGAAGGATCAGACTGCAAATTACTTAATTCTAACTCATTTAATGGATCAGCCTCTCCTCTCTCCTCATCAACAGCAGGACTCCAGTTAGGAGGAACAATACCAGGATCCGTAAACACAACAGCAAAGTAACTCCACAATAACATAACCAACTGCATAATCATAAATTCATAAGTAGTTAAGCACAATAAACTACAATAACCATTCACTTCACAAATAAAAACACAAGATATGTGGCTGATCTCTTGAACTAATAATTCT
Source organism: Gastrolobium villosum (assembly GCA_032173675.1). Lineage (NCBI taxonomy): Eukaryota > Viridiplantae > Streptophyta > Magnoliopsida > Fabales > Fabaceae > Gastrolobium > Gastrolobium villosum. The sequence continues at coordinate 87,107 of JAVKPL010000139.1, read as the reverse complement.
AAAAATCATAATAAAATAAAACATTTTTATACCAAATACTTCCCAAGAAAAAAATTTCAAAATTTCCAACATCATCATCATTAAAAAGCTTACCAAACAATGAAAGAAGATTAACACAGCCAAGGAAGTTAGAGAATCAAGGCCACCAAGTAACAGAGCAGGTCCATAATTAGTCAACACAACAGCATAATAAGTAACACCAACAACCCCAAGAACCAATAGTATCATAATCGAGCCCAGTCCTCGCAGTGCAGTGCAGAACTTGAACACGTTCCAAGCCATGGCAGCTCCAGATCTATGCATACTCAATAAAAAAAATTAAAAATAAAAATAAAAAATCAGAGGAACCCCACTACAATTTAACCCCAAAAAATTGTTCCTTTACGCTCTTGGCCGTGATCCCAGAAGGCGGGTTTTCTCAGTGGCTGAGATTTGGTGACTATATTAGGGTTTATGAAAAATTGGGAATTTTATTTTTTTAATTTTTTGATTTTTTTTGGGCATAGAAGTATCAACCTGAAAAGTTGAAAATTTTGAAATTTTATATCATAGATTTCATGATGCAGAGTGTTTAGAACTGCAATTGTACTTGTTTCCTCGATGCATAGTAAACTGAATTGAAGTTATATCTCCCTTTCTTCAAAAGACTAGCAAGTGAAAGTGAACTCCAGCTTTTATCTTTAGATTAAAAAAGACTAGCAAGTGAAAGTGAACGGAACACAGCTTTGTTATTTAGGAATTAAATTATAAAAAAAATGAATAAAATATAAAAAGGTTTACCTTAATCTTCATCAAAATATACATATAAAAATGTGTGAAGTTGATATTTTTTTCTCTTCTTTATATATGGGTTCACATGAATCTTATATATTTTTTGTGTGTGTATTTTAATAAATATTAGATAAAATTATCTAAGATAATTTTAGAAACTAAATTAACTTTGAGAATAAAAAATCTAAATTAACTTTAAAAACTTTAAATTCAACATAAAATGCTATAAAAGCTTATCCGCCATTCACCTCAATTTTGAGAATAAAAAATTGTTTATTTAACATATATACCACCATTTCGTTAATTCAATTTAAAAAATCAATGCTAATTATTATTTTTTATTTATTTTTAACCATTAATTTTAAATTGATCCAACAATAATCAATAAATTATATAATTAATTATAATTTGGTAAACCTAAAATAATTTGGCCCGGGCTAAATATATCCATCCATTAAAATTAACATATATTGAAAATAAGTTTTTAAACTTTCTAAATATAAATATATTTAATAAAATTAAAAAATATTTAATAAAATTATAACTCATTTTTATGTGATATGAAGGCTATTTTGTATTTAATATAATTTAAATATATTATGAAATAAAAACTAAAATTAAAAAAGAAAATACACATCTAATTTTTTGGCCCGGGCTCCAAATGGAGCCCGGCTCCGCCACTGATTTGATTTATTATTGTTGTATCAATTTAAAATTAATGGTTAAACAAAATTAATTACCATTAATTTTAAATTGAAACGAAATGGTGGTATATATGTTAAATAAACAATTTTGTGTTTTATACTCTAATTTTTTTTACCTATCATCCAAACACTGTTAGATTTTTCTTATTTTCTTTAATAATTTAATGAAAATTCTTAAAATACAATTTGTCTATCAAAATAAATTACTATATTTGGTTATAACTATAATTTTTTAAATAAAGTCTCGAGGTGAGTATTATAAATAAAAACTAATAATCGTGAGGAGAGCTTTGTCTCTCTACAAATTTTACTTGCCTGGATTTTGAAATTGAGACTTTCGAAAATCAAGTGTTTTTGGATAATGGGGCTCTTATTCTCTGTGTTTTACTCATTACCTATCATCCAAACACAGACACCGTTAGATTTTTCTTATTTTCTTTAATAATTTAATGAAAATTCTTAAAATAAATTTTTAGTCTATCAAAATAAAGTGATGATTGTGTAATTCTTCTCTTTAAATTTTTTCTCTCTCATCTCTTTAAATTTTTTTTCTCTCTATATGGTTATGAGAAAAAAATAAAATAAAAAATACATATATCATTTTCTTAATGGAAAAACGAATATGAGCATATTAAAAATTTCCGATTCTCGCTACCTCCGCTCCAATATTTCCGTGTAAAGTAAAGACTCATGCATGAAGATTACCCATAACAAATTGGTGAAGGTGTGAATTAATTAGGAGGTTTGACTTCAATAATGTCCCATTTAATTCTTCTATACTGTATTGATGTTTGTTTTCTTTAAGGTGGCGATTGGTAGCTATAATATATTTTACTTCCCGGAAAACGATGATAATCCTGATGTAAATGTTATGTTTGGTAGCTCACAATTATCAACTTTCCAGACTTACAAACTTTTCAGGAAATTGGTTTTGTTACAAAAAATCAGTACGGCTCCCATCTGAAAATTTCCATAGATTATGTGGGAATATATATAAAAGTTGTGGAATACTGAAGAAGAAGCACTAAATTTTTTACTAAATTATCCTTATTAATTGTACGACAGATCTAATCTCCTTTGGCTCCCACGTAAAGCCTTTCTGGAAAGCACGAACCCCATGAGCAAAAACTATATATATATATATATATATATATATATATATATATATATATATATATATATATATACGAATGGTTGGTTTCTCCTACGAGAAAGTGCTCATAAAGTTAACTAGGAGATATAGGCAATACTGATCAACTGAAAAGAGAAAAAAGATGCAAATGAAACCTGTTGCACAACTGGGACAGAGGACGAGGAGAACAAGGAGGACGACAACCCAAATGCATTTGGTAGTTTGTTAAAGTTTAATATCATAATTCAAACAAAAGATAAAGTAAGGGTTATTATGGTAAAATAACCTTAAATTCCCATTAATATTTAACAATCAACCAAACACACATTCAATAATTTTAACCCTAAATTCCCGGAAAAATTTCGTCATACCAAACACATTTTAATAATATTCCAGTAAAAATATATTTCGTATTACATTCCAGTAATAATTATTTTCGGGATAAATAAAAATTTCTCTTCTATCAAACATCCTTGTAAAATGTATGTATCCAATATGGGAATTACTTGCGTTATTTATAAGAATTAAATTGGTATGTTACTGTGTTATGTATGATCATAGAATACCAAAGATATCAAGATATGTTATGTACCTTTGGGATCAAGATTGTATTGAGTGATTTCCCTGAAGGATTAGATATTTCTTGCATTCCCTAAGGCCAACTATTAATGAGGCAAATTCAAGAGTTGCAATATATATAAAAGTTAATGGAATGCAGAAGGGACTTAGTCATACATAAACATAACTTAATGGTTCTTTCCACAATTCCACTAATTATGAGTACGAGATTAAGGTTTACACTAATTTTAGTAAACCATGCTAATCTTTTTTTTTTTTTTTTTTTTATAAACATAAACCATGCTAATCAAGTCTTAGGTAACATGCACCCGGTAAAAACTATATATATAGCACATGGTAGGTTTCACTTTGATGCACTAGACATGGTACATGACCTAGAGCATTGTTGTCAAAAACTAGGTTAAAAATGTAAAAATGTAGAAATGGTATAAACACTATAAAATCATGTTAAAACATAAGTAAAAACAATCCTTAGTAAAAATGCCGGATAGAAACGTAAAAATTGTAGAAACATAAGGTTTTTTGCTTTTACTTAAATTCAAATTTTTTTTTTTTTTGAAAAAACCCCGTTTTTTCATTTTTTTAACTCAATTTTCTCTTTGTATTTTTAGACTTGTGTCTTTTTAGTTACGTGACTTATATCTTTTAAATATGAAGCTACTCATTAAATTTTGAATAGTGACTTATGCGATATTATTTTTTTATAATTCTTTACAATTTTAATTGAATACTAATGGCTTTTTTTTATCCAAAAATAATTCTTTAAAATCTTAATCCCATATCCCTAATATTAATGCATTCAACAAGGAAATAAACTTATATTTTCATTCAAAATACAGTTGGTGTACATGGACTCAAACTAAACAAAAACGAAGAGTACAATAGACATTGGTTGCACAAATGAATAAAGATAAGGAAAGAATGCAAACGTTACATGTTATGAATATAATTAGGCTAAGTGATTGCAAAAATTTATCCAAACATGGAGGTAATAATTTCATAAATATTCATAAATAATGTATAGCAACAGGAACAAAATTTCAAAAAGGTAACCAATAAAATGAGCTGAAATGGTTGAAGAGAGAGAGAGAGGGCTACTAAAAGTAGTATAAAAAATATAAAAAAAAATTAATATACTAGGTCAGCTTTTGAAGCTCTAGAAGTTTAGATATCCTTTTTATTCTGCTTTATACTAGTCCAAACCTAATTGCAACAACTTTTAGAATTAATTCATTTCAAAGAGTTAAAATTTATGCAAATGAAAGGCTAAATAAATGCAAACCAAAATGAATAAAGATAAAGAAAGAATGCAAATGAAAGACTCATAATTGATAGCAAAGAAATAATTATGATTGAGTTAAGTTAAAAAAAGTCAAATTCACTTTAAAGAAATAATTAAGATTGAATTAACTAAAAAAAACTAAACAATGAAGGCTATAGAAACGGTAAAATGACTTCATTTGCTATGCTTCAGTCACTCTCTATGGTGTTATTGGGCCCTGTACTGAGTTGCGGTCGAACATATCCTAGACTCTTGCTATAAAAATATATAATATGCATTGCGTAATTAAATAACTACATATTATTAAATTAGTTACTGAATACTATGTTGGATTTTTCTTCGTCGGGTTATTGAATTTCTTTTTGAAAGGGAATATTTCTTCTTGGTGGCGGCTTCAACTTTGGTTGGCCCCCTTTTCCCCGTATTTTATTGTATAATGTAGAGTCTGTGATAACTAATGGTTTTGTCATGATGTTCACAGGTTGGTCAGAAATTCTTTTTCATTTAATATAAAAAATAAGGATTATATTTATCTTATCCAATGTAAGATAACACGCATAACCAACCAAGATAGATCTCATCTTTATTTTTTCTCTTCAATCATTTATGGGTCTCTCTTATAATTTTATTTCACTAACATAAACTAACTTATCTACATCATAAGAAATTTTTTTTCCATAAAATAATTGGTCAATATTTTTTTAACATAACTTTCTCATGAATCTCTTTGAATAATTAAAACAAATGAAAAAATGTTTATCATTTCAAATGACAATTATATTCCTTCACTTTCATAAAGAGGTGGGATCCACACCTTTATTTTTTTTTGTCAACTCTCTCATCTTTTATCTATCTCTTTCTCTCTCTTAAAATGACACAATTTTACATCCTTTCAAATGATATACACTTTATCCTTAAACAAAAAGACAGCCAGTCATTCACCACTCTCGTTTTGAAACAAAACTTTTACGCTCTCACACATTTACAGATGCCGGTGAAGCTTGATCTTTGACGATTTGTTATAACCTATGTATAGAATAGTTTTTCTCTACATACCCTTTTTATTGTAACATTTTTTTTCTTTTATTTTTATTTTTCAATATGGGTTTTATAAATTTATCTCTATAACATGAGATAACTTATCCCCTTTAACATGAGATTAATAAAACCCTTTATACTATTAGTTGGACTTCGTTGTCAAAAATAATTTTGGGACCGATATTTCGATGAAAATTTTCCAAAACTACCTCATGTTGCTAAAGTAAGTTTTATGTGATTTCCAACAGAATGCAAATCAATAGGATTTGACACATGTTAGTGATGACTGATGTGAAGGTGATTTTCAATGCATACATTCGGTATAAGTTATACTTTGAATTTTGCCACTAATTTACTTATTTTTGATGATTTTAATTTTTTAATTACCTGAGTAATTTAATATAGTTAATAATTAAGAATATTTTTATAACCATGTAAGAATAGTTTATTCCTATTTATATATACTGTTTTCCTAAAGGTTTTTAGTAACATTCCTCTATAAAATATTTAGCTCATTATGCGAGAGAAATTTTTTGTTGGCATCATCATGTAAGGGTTTCAAAACAACAATGTTTGACTGAAAGAAGAGTCTAATTTATAATAGGGAAATATCTTCTCTTGTAATCTTTATTTCGATGTTGAAATTACAAACTAACCCTTTACAATTTTTTTTCTATTAACCGATAGATCCCAAATTCATGCTTTTTTTCAATTTTCAAATAACGGATATATATATATGGAATGGAATTGATGGGGGTTGTTTGTCTGCTACACAGTAGTAAATCCTTTTCATGTTAGGCTTCTTAAGCATGACAAATGACAATAATGCAAGATTCAATTGCCATAAAAGAGGGACAAGTCCTGACAAAAACAAGGTTAAAAGGTAAAAAACAAAACTGGAAGAGCAAAAGTTTCCCCCACTTCATCTTCTAGGAAATATAAAAAGAAGGCTAGATCTCAGTATATCCAAAAACAAAATTTTAGCAGAGTTACAAGAGGATATATATGTTATATAAAAAAATCTCATTTAGCTAGCCATCATGAAATACCGTCTTGGAAGTGGGATTTAAACACCATTCATTTTGACCAATTTTATATACAATCTTCAATGTAAATAGTTAAAATCTTCTGATATCATCTACCAAATATGAACAACACACAATCCCATTTTCAGATACTAATATATTTCAACAGAAAACACAACCTTAATGTTTTATGCTAGCTTGAAATTCATATCACCAAATGGAGATAATGTTTGCTAGTTGTACAAATTTGACTATAGTTGTATAAATTAGACTTTCTGTCTTTTTCAAGGCGGCGAAGCCAACGCCCACCGCGTCCTGCCATAGCAAAACTAATTTTCAAAATGTGACACTTGGTCATGTGTAGCATTTTTTCCCTATTATTTTATGTGAGCTCATTATGCGAGAGGTTGGCATCATCATGTAAGGGTTTCAAAACAACAATGTTTGACTGAAAGAAGAGTCTAATTTATATATAAATATATATATTGTATCTTTATATATATATATATATATATATATATATATAGATATTGTTAATTTTTTTATCAAAAAATATATTAAAATGTTTTTTATTTTTAAATAAAAAACTAGTATTTATGTGTCATCAATGAGAAATATTTTCTATATGATTAATAAATAGATAGTACATTGTATAATAAAGATGTGATAAAATCCAATTTTTTTGGTAATAAAAATATAACTGAAAGAATATACATATATATATATATATATATACATATAATCTGTAGATAATTTTATATATATATATATATATATATATATATATATATATATATATATGGGATCAATGATATTACATCGGATTAAAAAAATTTCTAACATATATATATATATATATATATATATATATATATATATATATATATATATATATATATATATATATATATCCAATCTTCACATATACTAATCTTCATAAATATATAGTACATTGTAAAAGTAGATTGAGAGGTATAACTTAACTGAAATATACTATATATATATATATATATATATATATATATATATATATATATATAAGGTTATCATATATCATCTATCATTTAATATGAAACCAAAAAAAATTCCTATTTATAGGTCCCGAGAGCAAAAAAAAATTCCGCACACAAAACAAATCTCTATTTAAAAGTATAAGTTTACCTACAAAAAAAAGTATAAATACTTTATATATAAGCATAGCAAACTTAGTAGCAGTTCAAGACAGGAACACTAGCAAAGGAAGAGTGTCCAAATGGCAGAGGGGAAAGGTAGAGTTTGTGTAACTGGAGGTACAGGATTTCTTGGTTCATGGATAATCAAGAGACTCCTTGAGGATGGATACGCTGTTAATACCACTATTAGATCTGATCCAGGTAACTAAGTATTTTTATTATAATTTTTTTTACAAATTTGTATATCTGACTATGACTGTACCAATGTTTAACAAGCTTATTCTTGTGCTCTACATATTTTGACCTTTATCAGAACGTAAGAGAGATGTTAGCTTCCTCACAAATCTACCAGGTGCCTCTCAAAAGCTTCAAATATTCAACGCTGATCTCAGCAACCCAGAAAGTTTCAGTGCAGCAGTTGAAGGGTGTGTTGGGATATTCCATACTGCTTCTCCAATTGATTTTGCAGTTAGTGAACCTGAGGAAACAGTGACCAAAAGAACCATTGATGGGGCATTAGGCATTTTAAAAGCATGCCTAAATTCAAAGACTGTTAAGAGAGTTGTTTACACTTCTAGTGCCTCTGCTGTTTGCTGGAATGGCAAAGAAGAAGATGTATTGGATGAGAGTAGTTGGAGTGATGTTGATATGCTTAGAAGTGTGAAGCCATTTGGTTGGTCATATGCAGTTTCCAAGACCTTGGCAGAGAAAGCTGTTCTTGAATTTGGAGAAAAACATGGGTTGGATGTTGTGACTCTAATACCCCCTTTTGTTGTTGGACCCTTCATTTGCCCTAAGCTTCCTGACTCAGTTGAGAAAGCATTGGTTTTGGTATTAGGTAAAAATGCTGCAGCTTATTCTACTTGTTAATTTGAGTTTGATTTGAATCATTCCCTTATACTTTATAATCTGGTAAACTTATTGTTGCTTGTTAGTTATATTTATTAAGTTTATGAACATTTATGATAAAACAAACAACTAAGTATTTAATAATTCATTTTGGGGTACAGTATCCTTGTAGGTGCCATAGCTACTTCAATATTGTAATTTTTCCTTAAGTTTATGAACATTTATGATAAAACAAGTATGGGTTTTGCATTCATCATTTAACATGACATAAAAAAATTTCCTACACACAAATAATTCTTTAGTATTATTGCTGTACCAAAGATTCAGTGTATCCCACCAACGAAAATATTACATATTAGCTAATTTTATTTTTTTTCTGTCAATTTTTTTTTCTCTCCTCTTATGTATACTGTTCTCGTTGATGAGATGCATTGGATATTGGTACAGCAGTAGTACCAAAGATTTATTCCCTGCACACACACAACATTTTGTGGGGCCCACACTTCTTGAAGCAAAAAAAAAATTAAGACACGCAAAACGAATCTCTATAAAATTACGCAATCATTTTTCCTATAACATAAACCTTATAAAACCCACAAAGTATTTAATAATTCATTTTGGGGTACAGTATGCTTGTAGGTACCATAGCTACTTCTATATTGTAATTGTGAGATCATGTCATTTTGCTAGTCCATTTCAATATAGTCAGTCACCAACATTGTTACTTTGTTTTTCAACATTTCAACCGTATTTTGAAGATTAAAACCATAAAAATGTAACCATTGAATTGAAATATTTTGCTCATTAGATCAGTATAGCAGTTTTGCACTTCAAAGTCAGCTTTTATGGACTAGTAATTAATTTATGTCTTCTCATTATATGGACTCTACTGAATGTGGACTACATAACAAACAGCAACATATTCAGATTTATCAATAGTTCAAGTTCCTTGTTAAGTTCTTAGAAAATGAAATTGATGCTGCAGGCAAAAAGGATCAAATTGGTATCACTCGTTTCCATATGGTACATGGGGATGATGTGGCTAGAGCACATATATTCCTACTTGAGCATCCTAATCCCAAAGGCAGATATAATTGTTCACCATTCATTGTACCTATTGAAGAGATATCTGAACTTCTTTCAGCCAAATACCCAGAATTTCAGATACCAACAGTAGAGTGAGTGCCATTGTCCTTCTACATGTCAAATGCAATATTAAATATGTATATGATCTTTCTTTGATCTCATTTTATAACTAATATTTGATTTGTTTACTTCTTCTAGTGAGCTGAAGGAAATTAAAGGTGTCAAATTACCACATTTAAACTCGAAGAAACTGGTGGATGCTGGATTTGAGTTCAAGTATAGCATTGAGGAAATGTTCGGGGATGCAATTCAATCCTGCAAGGAAAAGGGTTATCTTTAATCTATTTATGCCATGAAGTTATCAAATCAATAATTTGCCAAAGATGATTGATAGTTTGAACTATTTCATATCGCTAGCAATGGTGGCTCATGACTTAGTACGCCAATGTATGAAATTATTCGTAATAAATCAATCATAGAAATATGTTTTTTTTTCCCGTTTTCCTGAATACCAAGACATTTAATATTCAGGATATTTATGAAAATCAAAACAAAGTTGATTTTGCAAATGCTGGTAGATCAGGGGTGGAGTCAGTGGGTGCTAAGGTGGGCCACCCGCTTCTAAAATTTGTGCTTCAAATAATATGCATTAAAAGTTGGGTTGAGAATTGAATTCTGACACAAAAAGCACGTGGGATAACACGAAAATGTAAGAGTGTGTAGGAAAATTTAAATTCTCATGTTAAATGAGAATTATAAAACCTTAGGGAGCGTTTGGTTGAAGATAAATTTTAAGAATATTAGGGAAATGTAATTACTAGGGATTCATAGGGAAAGTTGAATAGATGAGGAAGTTAAAAAAAAGTAGTTTGGTTTGACAAAATTTTACCACGAAAATATATGACAAAAAGTGTGTCAAACTCAACAGTGCTTTACCCGGGTTTTCTCAAAAAATTACCCTCAAATCCGATTTCTAAAAAATGCAAATTCCTATCTTTCTCAAAAAGTCATGTATTTCACATGGATGGGTTTTGGTCAAAAAACTGTTGAAACAAACATTGATTTTCTAAAAACCATATTTCATTTGCCTAGGAAAATATTGAAAAGAATGGAACCAAACGCCCCTTAAAGGTTTCTAAAGTATCCCGAATTATTTTGACATACCTTATGTATAAATGGCAGGATCATCAAATTTACTTTTGCAATAAAGTCCTGAAACAAATTACTTTGACATACCTTTTTTTAATATATATTTGTTTTTTTGTCTCTCAAAAAAATCATGGCTCCGCCACTTATACAAATGCAGAAATTTATATGCCTTCAGTGACATAACATGAAGTTATCAATTTAAGAAAATAACGTACCATTTGTATTAAATTAGTTTAAATCCTTTGCTGCCATATGCCAAATTAATAAATCAAAACTGTGGCGATATCCTCCGGACGACTCCTTTTTTTTTGTGTTTTTTTTTTTTTTTTTGTGTTTGACTAAAGCATTTATATAGATGAACTAAATTGTGGGTTTAAATTACCTCATCTGATCTCAAAATATCGTTCTTATTATGGGTTTAATTTCAAGAACTTTCAATACTATCGAAGTATAGATGAAATTTTTCTTTATGTGATAGAGGAAATACTTAACCCTCAATTTAAATAAATAAAAACTTTTAAGGATTGAAATAATAAAAATAATTTTTTTTGATAAATTAACCCTAATTATTTCTTTGAGACAAGTCAACTTCATAAATTTCAATCTTTGAGCCGGCTATGAGCTAATAACGTATTTTGTTCTGTAATGGTTTATAAATGTGTTAAAAAATACGGATTATGTTCATTACAATATTTAATTTTGCTAAAAGAAAAGTGAAATTAGAAAGAAAAAACAAAGCAAAAGCAAAAACTCAACAAAACCAGGCCGTTTAGTCTATTAAAATAGGGCCTTTTGAGACTATTCGGCCCATGGAGTCGGTAACCTTCACCTTTCTTCTACTGGTTGGCTGTAGAAATTCCCTTTATTATATGGTTTCGTATTCCAAAACCAGTTTTGCCATTTCCATCACATTCTAATGAAGCCCAACCCCAAAACTCTGCACAATAACTCTCCGAAATCCCATTTTTAATATTATAATTATGTATTTTTGGAATACATAATATATATATATATATATATATATATATATATATATATATATATATATATATATATATATATATATATATATATATATATATATATATATATATATATATATATATACAAAATCTTATACCTGGTGAATTTTTCCGTGTGTATATATATATATTATATATATATATATATATATATATATATATATATATTATTGTCGTGTGTATAATTTAATGGCAATTCATTTTTGGAAAAAAATGTTTATTCTTTTTAAGGATGATCATTTTACTTAAAATTAGTATTTTTTATTTAAAATTTAAATTTAAAAAATCCAACTTTCACCCTCTCTTTCTCTCGTTTAAAATAACATAATTCTATATCCTTTAGAAGGACAAACACAATCCCTTTGTTGTTTTTTTTTTCATTCCCCTATATTCATATTTAACTTTTTTTTTCAATAAGGTGTTCGGTGAGAAGAGCCCAAAAGTTCAAGGCCCAATCTCTATCTTCTTCTCTTTGTATAAATGTGAACTCTCTATCTCTCTCTGCCGCAAAGGTTACAAACCCTAAAAGAACATTCTTCTTCTCCTGCTTTTTGAGTTGCTCCTTCAAATTTGTTGTCGACAAGGAGCATTACGCATGAAGTTCAAGAGGTGTTATCGCACAACACCTTAGGTATCTCTCATTCTGCTACAACTTTCTAGTATCTTCCTTATATCTCTCACATTAAAATTTTATTTTTGATGTTGATTTTCTTCAATGGTAAATGATAATTGATGCTGATATATTTGCTTAAGAGTTTAGAATTATGGGCTTATTACATTATTGTAACATATCATTCGCGTATTTTACTATTAAGAAGTTGATTGTTGTAGCCCTAAATTTGGTAAACAAATCAGTGTCTCAACGATTTTGAAGAACTCAAAATATACCAAATTGTAAAATTAGTGTTTCATGTTATTATTTTCTTTGGTATCTTTAAATTCCTTGTTCAAGTTTTGTCTGTAATTTTTAATATTTTTTTTTCTTGATTGTATATTACAAGATTTGTGTGTTTGTGAAAAAAATTAAGGTTTAAGGTTGATTTTATCATCATTAAAATACTAACAAAAGATCCATTTATTATATCACGAACTCTCACAAAAGTGATAATTAATCCAAACATACAAGAAACTATTATTTTTAGGGAATATGCTTGTGTGCAATATGAGTTTTCAAATATATTGCAAAATATAATGTAGTTTTTGCTTGAGATTTATTTTGTTTATAACCAAGTGAAAAATTTATTGTTGTCTAGAATAAATCTTATTTACTTTTGGATGAGATACTATCCAACTATTTGCATTGGGCGAAGTGGTTGGAATGTAAACAAGGCATTTTGATTGATATTATTGCATACATGCCTTCGTTCAACCACATTCAACAATGATTCATATGTACAAATTCTACAACTTACAGCCTTATTTGTTGATCATGATAAATCTCAGTGCTTGATTTTTGTGGCCTTGTTTCAGGTGTTTCATTATTGTGCAAACTATGGGGATGATGAGTCATTGGTAGTTTTTTCTCGCAAACATTTGTACCATCCTGAGTGCATCAATATTTAACGAAGCAATTGTAGTTGTCTTGAAGCCTGGACCAATACTCCATTATATATGGATTTTGCTTTTCCATTTGATCTTGAATATTCTTTGTTTTCAAGATTGTTTGATTCTAAAGTTGGCATTGTGCCAATATTTTTTTTCCTCAGAGACAAGTTGGGGGACAAGTCTGAGCCTCCAATTAACTAAGAGGTTGCTGAGTCTAAATGGTGTAGAAAGTTAATTTACACAAAGGGTGCAGTACATCATATCTCTTGCTAGTGACACTTGATCAAATTCTTAACTGATCCATAAGAGAATACAGAGAATCGTGAAGTGGCAATAAGACTCCTATGTTCTTGTCGTTTCTACCACCGTCACAGAGTCATGTTTATTATGTCTATATTCAACATGGTACCTGAAGATATAACAAATATCACATTCTTGCGTCTTTCCCCAATATCCTTGTGATAATGATAGAAATGAGAACATAAGAGTCTTATTGTCATTGCTTGGTTCTTTGTATTCTCTTGCGAATCAACTAGAAATTCGATCAAGTGGCGTGAACCGGAGATATGACACAGTGCACCATTCGTGTGAACTGACTTTCTAACCTATTTAGATTTAACAATCTCTTGAGTCTAATTGGAGGCTTAGACTTGTCCAATAACTAGTCTCTCAAAAAAATAGGAGCACGATGACAACTTTAGGGATAAATAAATTTGAAAAATAAAGATTTTCAAGATTATATACCAAAGCAGCATATATAATGGACTAGTTGGTTCAGGCTTTAACACAACCACACACTTCTTGGTCCATGGGAGGTTTTCATTCTTCCCAATTTATCATAAATGGTTGTATAATTTCCTATGATTGGCTCGTTTAACATGGTAAGATTCAATCTAGACAACCATACCAAATTTGTATTTATCTTTTTTTCACATGATATTCTTTTTTAGATAAAATTATGTGCTAAATTATTTATGTGCTTCACTTGAAGAGAAATAAAGTAAGATATTCAAAATTTATGTTCATTCAGTTAGTGTCTTATAGATATAATTACTCACTCATTGTTCCTATTGGAGAGATATATGAACTTTTTTCAGCTAAATATCCAGAATTTTCCATACAAACAGTAGAGTGAGTTTTTTTCGTCCTTCTCCATGTAAAATGCATATTATCTCATTTTGATCTCATTGTATAATTAATATTTAAATTGTTTTCTTATTTTATTTTATTTTTGGTATCCTGGTTATGGTCAAGCCCCAAGCCAAGCTAAGAAGAAGCAATACAATGAGAAATTGGTGGATGCTGGAATTAAGTTCAAGCATAGCCTCGAGAAAATGTTTGAGGATGCAATTCAATGCTGCAAGGAAAAAGTTTATCTTTTAATTTATTTATGTCATGAAGTTATCAAAACTGTAATTTGTCAAATATGATTGATAGTTTGAACTATTTCCATATTGCAAGCAATGATGACTCATGACATGTACCAGAGTGGATGCATTAAGTTATTTGTAATAACTGTTATTGTGAACAAACATTGTTGGAATTTATATCTAAATCCTGTGAGTTATGAATAAGAAGTGGATTGAGGAAGAAAAGAAAGAGAGAAGTTAAAAGGGTTTGTGTGGGTTATAAGCTAAGAAGTCCCATATTGTACAACTTGTAAAAGATAGAAAGGTATATAAGCTCCCACCTCACATTACTTGATTTCCCACTACACATTTTGTGGAGAAGAGAGAGGAGTTAGGTCGGCATTGGTCCACCACACACGCTGATACGTTGCTTCCCGCTTGAACCGATTCTTCCCTTTCGATTTTGTTTTAAACTGAATCAGTGTGTACAACTAATATAGACACTGATCCCTTCAGAAAACTATCTAGTTTTTTGCATCGTTACTCTGCTGGATTTTTATCTCGTCCGTGCATGCATGCATCCATACCATTCACAATGTAATTTCTCAAACATCTAGTTGTGTTCGTTTGGGTTGTTGACTGATTATTGTCATCATTCTTCAGACACAAATCCATTCTATCTTGTGAGGTAATTGTTCATCAACCTTCGACATCTATAGTGAGGGAACAAATTGTCTTAAGGAGACAATATTGTTGGGCTCAGATTCATCATCATACTTTGCATACTTCTGCTTCTGATCAAGTTAGTTCGGTTTAATTTTATTGCACTCTGTTTATACCATTATTTCACATATATGGTATCATACAAAGATTTGAATCTATATGTGATTTTTCACCCACTATCTTTAAACAAAAAACATATCCCCTCTGCCATCACATGCAACTATTTCTCTCTAAATATCGCTAATTCACAAATTCAACCCAAACTTGATCCATCAAGATCAAATACGGTGAACAAATTATTCATAATTAAATTTGGGAATAATAATGTGGAGAAAAAAATAGGCATTGATAAAGATTGAGGCAAATGAGTTTATATGTGGAGAAGTATATATTGGAAATTATATTAATAACGTACTTAGTACGTTCAATCTTAAATTTATTATTATATGGAAAAAAATGAACTTTTTTATAGAAAAAACTTATTTCCAATTCAATATACCATATATATATATATTTTGGTACGATACCATATTATTTTGCCACTTAAAGGTCAAGGGCAAAAAGGTAATCTCCTGCGTCATATGCACACTATCATGACCTGCAAAACGTGAAGACGATTCACATTCCACGATGCACAAATGGCCAACCACTGAGCGACACGTGGAAAAGCGTAACTGTCAAGAAACAGTTGGGGTCAGATCATGTTGACATGATAGATGTCGGCATAAGACATCACCTCAACCTTGGCACCCACACAGATGACCAATAAAGGATATACCTGGATAAAAATTACGTTAAAGGCTAGATCGGTCCTCGCTAAAGGCCGACGCTGGCATAAAAATAAAATATGCATAATGATAAACCTCATCATACATCTTGGAGCTCCTACATAGGACAAAATATAACCGAGGTAATAAAAAGCAACATTTGAGGATAGTTACCTCAACCAAACAAAATAGTAACTACGCTAGTCCCAAAGGTCTGAGATACCTCGACCAAACCGACATGTAAGGAAAACTTAGGCACCCCGGCAGTCCGAGCTCATGAACTGCCAGGCTGGAGAGAAACTGTTATGGACAAAATCCACATCCTAATCATATATCCAATTGAAAGATTAGGGTATATCCAAAGAATATCATAAGAGAATTTCAACAATATAATATAGAGGGAATCAAGAGATAAGATTCATTGATCCCATCAAACAAAGTAGATATAATACTAACTGGGAGATCTTGTCAGCTCAAGCCCAAGAGGTAACCCCTATAAATAAAGGGCTAAAGATCCCAGGTACACACTTTTGACCTATTTACCATTATTACAAACACTGTGCACATAACCACATCTTAGCTACACGCCTATTACTTGTGTGCAGTGATTAGAACATTGACTCTACGCCAAATAAGGTATATCTCTCATAGATATCTTTCAGCGCATACCTTACGGTATAGATCTACGGTTCTCTAGGATCGAACAAAAAGTTTACCGTTTTATTTATTTTTACTCAGGACATTCATTATACGAAGGATTACCAAAAGTAGTTAAGAAGATACATGAATAATTTTTCTTGTATGACTCATTGAGGCTATGCATTTTGAAATTTGAAACACAACATCCACAAGCTCCCAAGTATATACCCTGTAATTAGTAATCACAAGGTTTTGTTTCACCAGTTTCCCTAAATTACAAAAAAGTCATTCTATTGTTTATTATTTACCCATTTTGTTTATTTTTAAAAGAAAACTTAAAAAAATAAATCCTATAAGTTTTCTCAGAATCATTTACCATTTTCCCAAAATTCTTAATCATTTCCATCCCTACTTAATGTTTCTTTATCTCTTATCCCCTAACTTGATTTTCCATCCAAAACTAAAGTTAACCGAGTTAGTTTTTTTTAAAAAAATATCAAAACTACCCTTAAAAATAAAAAATAAAAAAGGAAGAAGCTAACGTTGTGGGTGTTTGTATAAAAGATTTCCAACCTACACATGTGAAAGTGTGAGAATTTGTTTTCACTCAAAAAATTTCATTCTATCAACTATTATCCTATAATATATCTACCATAAATCCGGGCATAAGGATCTTTTGCATCTGACGGTACTCAAAGAATTTCATTCCTTCCATAAACTTCAATGGAAAAACTTATAATTTATTTTTTACATCATCAAATTAACTAAGAGATAACATGTCTCTTGCCCCAATTAAAACTAGTATATAAACTTAAATTCTCCCAACATGAAAAACAATTGTTGGACATTCCATGATGAGCTCTCCCTTCTTGTGCCAAAAAAGTGGATTTCCAAAAACAAACTCAAGATAAAAAATTTCAAACTGAATCGTCATCTCCATCAAATGGCACCAAGAAAAAATAACAAAAAAAAGTGATACAAACAAATATACCAAAAAATAATAATTTAACAAGAGTAACCTCAAAAAATTCCTACTTGGGAATAACTATTGATTCAACACACACGCATAAAAAAAAAATCCAAAATCCAAAATGAGCATTGACCATGGAAAGAATCCAGTTGACCATAAATAGTGGGTTATGTTGTGCGTTTGGAGGGAAAGAAAGCAAAAGGGTTGTCAAAAACATAAACACAAAAGATAGAAATCACATAACCACAATCTTAAGATAAAGAGAGATACACACCTAAATCTACGAATTCCAACACAACAACGATTGCAAATTTTTCTCCTCCTCCTATTTTGGAGTTGTGTAGTGTTGTATTTTGCATTCTCTCTCTTCCTCTACAATGATAAAGAAGAAGGCTATGGGCACATCAGATGAAAACAATGCGATGCAAGTTGCAGTTACAAAATATCAAGGGTTCTTCTATGTTGTTTTTTCTATTTTATTTTAAGGGTAGTTAAGGTATTTTTAAAAAAAAGAAATTAACTCCGGTTAATTTTATTTCTGGATGAAAAATTATGTACCAATAAGTGGTGATAGATATGCCTATAAGAGCATATTTTAAATGCAATAAAGAAAATAAAATAAAATCAAGTTCTCTCAACAGTAAAATTGTTTTGTAATAAAGTAACCAGAAATATTGTTCTGGGCTTCAGTATCTTTTCTTCAAATTAGAAACAGAATGACCTTATTCCAAAACTGAAGAGGAAAAATCAACAATTCTAGTCACATATGTTCTTAACACATGATTGTTCCTTTTAATTGGTAGATAGAAGAAGCCAATGTTCAGACTTCAGGACTATATATAAGAATAAAAAGTCTCCACTTTATGGTATTTTATATACAATTCACTAGTTAGAACTTAGAAGAGAAACATCCAAAGTGACTTAAATAAAAAATGAAATTGAGATAAATCCCAACTTGTTGTATATTTAAAATTTATTAAGGTCAAGTCATTTAGGTAGAAGCGTCCTGGACACAAACATGAGAAATTGTATTGAGATAATGGGGAATTCGGGCAAGTTGGAACACGTGTGATCCAGCTATGTATGTACCATCATTTGTACTCAAAAACAAGAAGAAAAAAGTAAGTACCATCATATTCCTGTGGACACATAGATTTCCACTATAGATTTCCACATGCCTCTTCGTTATAGATTTCCACTATCATGTTCATTATCTAAAACTTTAATTGTATCAACGTTGACACTCAAAACTTTGAAGAAAAAAATAAGTGATTTTAGAGGAAATTTACAGGACACTCCTTCACAAAATTCTAAAGCAGTGAAATAATATAGTTTATTTTGAAAATGTTATTTGTATCGGTTTGATGTATAAAAATTTACGCTTATACTAATTAATTTTGAAAAAATAATTTTTTTTAACAAGTGAGCAATTTTGAATGGACAAACTTATTAATATGTTGATAATTTCAAAAACCAACTTCTATAAATAAATTTTTTTAATTAAGGATTAAAATAATACAAATAACACATTTTAAAATTAAACATTGTATTGTTAATAAATGTGTTAAAAATAAGGAAGTTAAAGCATAAATTTTATGATTACCAAAAAAAAGCATAAATTTTATTTTATATTTATTACAACTTTTAAATTCGGCAATGGAATGTTGTGAAGATGAAACCACATAATACACGGCCTCAAACGTCCGAATGATTATACAAGAATGAAATGAAATGTTACGAAGATAAATATTAATGCAGTGAATAAATAATTAATAATTAAATTTGGGAGGAGAAAAAATCAGGCATTGATAAAGATCAAGGTAAATGAGTTTATGTTTGGAGAAGTATATATTGAAACCTACATCAATATAACGTACATTCAATCTTAAATTCATTATTATATGGTTCAAAAAATTAAATAAAAAAAGAAAAATGATTAGAAAAAACTTGTTTCCAAGTCAATATACCATATTATTTTGATCACGGTTCCCATTGTAAAATGGTTATATCAACTCATATAATGTTTGGGAGGTAAATAAAATGACTTCAGCATTCGCATGATTCATATAGTAATCAAATAAATACTAATTAAAAAAGTATTAAAATAAAAAGAATAGTACTATATATATACTTACGTACGTGATTCCTAGGTTAAAATATTAATTAATTAGCTTACAAAAAAAATTTTAAACGTATAAAACTTCAGTCAGGTGTATTGACTTGCCCAATGTAATTTATGGGCATATATATATATATATATATATATATATATATATATATATATATATATTAACGCTTCAATCCTATAAGATTTTTTTTTAAAGAAGATTTTAATTCATCAAAACTCCTAACATTTTTATATTTTTTTTAACTTAGGGTTTTATGTTTGATGACTTTACAAAATACTCCTTTCTGTTTTAGCTAAACCAAAAATCATCATGGTTAAACGTATGTTTATTTTTTTTTTAATTTTCTTAATTTTTTTTTACTTGATCTAAATTACTTTCAAAAAAAATGTTCAAATTTTTGTAGGCAAATAACATATATTCATATAGTAATCAAATAAATACATGTAAATTAAAAAACTACACTTTATCAAAATAAAAAAATAAAATATACTTACTACATGAATGCAATTAAAAAATTAATTAATTATAAAACTAACAGTGAATAAATATCTCACAATTAAGACTAACTATGATAGATAAAGATAGCATAACAACTCCCATGTTGTGTTCAAGTTAGATACATCAATTTACATTAGGTCATATAATCGAAAAAAAACAAAATACAATTGATTAAATTTAATATATATTTTTTCTTAAGGCATACTTATTTTAATTTATTTTATTTAAAATAAATAGTACAATATAGGTCGGCATCTCACCGTAGAGGCCTTGAAAGTAAGCCTACGACCTTTATATTTATTAAACAAGCTTTTTCAAGACACAAGTCCAACCTATTTAAAGTAAATATATTAAATATGAGAAATCATAACCCCATACAAAGGTAAAAATAAATCCCTACTAAATATGTAACAATTAAGACTAACAATTAAGACTAACTACGATAGATAACGATAGCATAACAACTACCATGTTGTGTTCAAGTTAGATACATCAATTTACATTAGGTCAAGTCATCCTATCCAAAAAAACAAAATACAAGTCAAATAGTTAATATATTTTTTTTATATATAAAAATTGATGTCGGTAGGCCAAATAATTGTAGATATTTTTGAATAATTAGATGCAAGTCAACTTGTAATAAATCCACCATGAATTGGGTATCGTGGGAAAATTGCACAAGTAAAAAAACAAAGGTTGAAATTTCCACAATTCTCCAATGTCAAATTCATAGATTACAGATTGCACCAATGAGATTCTCATGTCAATTAGCGATATTCAAACTTACGTATCCCTATGAGATACGAGCTTGATCCTTAGTCAACTATGTCCAGTTGTCCACCCTCATTGGCAAGGTTGAAATTTCTTGATGGAAAAAACTTAAGTGGCATCACTTCATATTTTTAAAAATAATTAATCTAACACTCAAAATATAAAATACTTATTTTAAAAAGATTGTTTTTATCAAAATATATGATATTGTTATTAACTTATAAATAAAATATTCTTATTATTTTAAAAGTATTATACTATTAAAAAGATAAAAAAAGGGTTATCATTTTAGCAAATTAAATTCATCAATTAATTATTAATTCACAATAAATATAACCGTTGATTGTCGAAAATTTAAAACATGGTTGTAAGAGATTGTAAAAAAAAAAGGTTGTAACTATAACCTTCCCCTAAAATAAATATTTTAAATTATAAAAAATTCTTAATTCAAAAAAGGTTAAATTGTATAAAAAAAATGTTAAATTTAAATTTTAAAAAGAAGAATAAAATATGTCATTTTTTAAAAAAAATAATTAAATTCCTTTTGATACAATACATTCATATTGAGTATGTAGGAATAGATAACTTCATCGTATATTTATTAAGTAATTTATATAATATTTTCTTTAAAAAAAATTAGGAAATTCAATCTGACATTGGATTTCCTTGTTAGTATTTCAACCAAGAAGATCAAAGAACTCTAAAATTAATAAATACTCCAAAAGGAAAACGATTTCTCCATTAATAAATGACTTGCTTGGCTTACCAAAACAAAATAAAAATAAATAAATGAGCATACCAAATAAATAAATAAATAACTTGTTTGAGGGACTATTTGGTGGGTGAGATGATAGTTTTTGACAATGATTATATAATCCCTCATTGAAACTCTTACAAAAGAAGAGCCTCTACGACTCTGTCCACCAAATATAATAGACATGTTTAATCATAAAATAGTCAACTCGTACAAGATGCATGTTACTTCCAGATTCTAAACAAGTATAAAGAACACAACAATCAATAAAATTCAAATAAAAAATAAATTACAAAATATTGATAGATAGTGTTGCATCCCTTTGTATAATCTTGTGTGCTACATGTATTGTGACTTATATGCATTAACTAATGCCAATTGGTTAGTTCCTTTTATGCATCTCCCAACTCCAACTTCTATTATCATCACCACCATATCCTTGATGGTATTCATCATTCAAAAATCCTCTTATACTTAAACAAACCATGGTATCCATGTTTGAAAAGGGAAAGTCCATCAAGATTCTAGCATGCTGGCATGTTCTCTTCATGTTTCTTTGCTTCCTTCTAACACTGTCTGCATCAACTGTTACTGTGAATGATCAAGTTACAACTGAAGATAGTGAAGCAAATGCTTTGTTAAAGTGGAAACACAGCCTTGAAAACCATAGCCAAGTTCTCTTGTCAACTTGGGCAGGTACTAATAGTCCATGCAAATGGGAAGCAATTCAGTGTGACAAATCCAAGTCAGTTTCAACCATTAATCTTGCAAATTATGGACTGAAAGGTACACTCTTCTCTCTCAGTTTCTCCTCATTCCCCAACCTCCTTAGCCTAAATATCTACAACAACTCATTTTATGGAACCATACCCCCACAAGTTGGTAACATGTCCAAAGTTAATGTTCTGAACTTCTCTATAAATTCTTTTCATGGTTCTGTTCCTAAAGAAATATGGACATTGAGGAGTTTGCATAGGCTTGATCTTTCCATATGCCAACTAAGTGGAGATATTCCTAATTCCATAGCAAACTTGTCCAACTTATCATATCTAGATTTGTCAAACAACAAATTTTCTGGCTACATTCCTCCTGAGGTTGGAAAATTGAACAACTTGGAGTATCTAGTTATTGGAGCTAATAAACTTTTTGGTTCCATTCCCCAAGAAATTGGAATGTTGACAAACCTTCACCTCATTGATTTTTCATTGAACTCTCTCTCTGGTACCATCCCCAAAACAATTGGTAACATGAGCAATTTGAATCAACTTTACCTTGCTAATAACATCTTGTCTGGGCCAATTCCACTCTCCTTATGGAACATGTCTAACTTGTCATTGGCCTACATGAATCATAATAATCTTTCTGGATCAATTCCTGTTTCCATAGAAAACATGATTAATTTGGAACAACTTGCCCTTGATTACAACCAGCTTTCTGGATCCATTCCTTCCTCAGTTGGAAACTTGACAAAGCTCACTGTATTATACTTGGGGTTTAATAATCTTGCTGGATCAATTCCTGCTTCTATAGGAAACTTGAACAATTTGGATGCCCTCAATCTCCCAGGAAACAATCTATGTGGATCCATTCCTGCCAGTATTGGGAATTTGACAAGGCTCACTGTCCTTCAATTGGCCACCAACAAACTTAATGGTAGCATTCCAAAGGAGTTAAATAACTTTACCAATTGGAGTTCTTTTATAATATCTGAGAATGATCTCATTGGCCATTTGCCACCCCAAATCTGCTTTGGTGGGTCACTACAAGTCTTTGCTGCTAATAACAACCATTTAAGGGGTCCTGTACCAAGAAGCTTGAAGAACTGCTCTAGTATTGTTAGACTCAGGCTTGAGGGAAACCAAATGGAAGGAGATATAGCACAAGATTTTGGAGTATATCCAAATTTGAAGTATATTGATATGAGTGACAACAAATTTTTTGGCCACATTTCAACAAACTGGGGGAAGTGCATGAATCTTGATAGCTTCATGATATCCAACAATAATCTATCTGGTGGTATACCAGTAGAACTTGTTGATGCAACCAAATTAGGAAGGCTTCACCTTTCATCCAATCACTTGACAGGAAAGGTTCCAAAGGAACTTGAGAATTTGAAAAGTTTAGTTGAACTCAAGATCAGCAACAATGATTTTTCAGGAAACATTCCCATAGAAATAGGATTTCTACAGAATCTTCAACACTTGGATCTAGCAGGAAACCAGTTGAGTGGCACAATACCAAACCAAGTTGTGAGCTTATCCAATTTACTTGAGTTGAATTTGAGCAACAATAAAATAAATGGAAGCATTCCCTCTGAATTTGGCCAATTACAACCTCTTGAATCTCTTGATCTTAGTGGGAATTTATTGAGTGGAACAATACCAACAGTGCTTGGAGATTTGAAGCAATTGCAATGGTTGAATCTCTCACGCAATAATCTTTCTGGCACCATTCCATCCAGTTTTAGCAGCATGTCAAGCTTGATTTCTGTCAACATATCATATAACCAGTTAGAAGGGCCACTTCCTGAAAATCAAGCCTTTCTTAAGGCTCCAATTGAATCATTGAAAAATAACAAAGGCTTGTGTGGAAATGTCACAGGCTTGGTTCTTTGCCCAACCAACCACAGTGGAAAGAGCAACAAAGTCATCCTATTGGTATTCCCTATTTTGGGAGCAATAATACTAATGTTTTGTGGGGTGGGAATTTCAATGTATATTCTTTGTAGAAGTAAAAGACAGGAAGAAAGCCACTCTAGAGAAGTAGTACCCTTTTCCATATGGAGTTATGATGGGAAAATAATGTTTGAAAATATCATTGAAGCTACAGAGAATTTTCATGACAAATATCTAATTGGAATGGGAAGTCAAGGATATGTTTACAAGGCTATGTTACCAGCAGGACTTGTTGTTGCTGTGAAAAAATTTCATTCTGTAGCAGATGAGGAAGAGTCAAATTTCAGTTTAAAGGCTTTTACAAGTGAGATTCAAACCTTGACAGAAATCAAACACAGGAACATTGTAAAGCTTCATGGTTTTTGTACTCATTTACGGTTCTCATTTTTGGTTTATGAGTTCTTGGAAGGGGGTAGCTTGGATCAAGTACTAATCAATGACACACAAGCAATTGCATTTGAGTGGGAAAAGAGGGTGAATGTTGTTAAAGGAGTGGCTAATGCTTTATCCTATATGCATCATGATTGTTCACCTCCTATAGTTCATCGTGACATATCAAGCAAGAATGTTCTTCTAGATCTTGAATATGAAGCTCATGTCTCTGATTTTGGGACTGCTAAGTTTCTGAAGCCTAGTTCAAGTAGTTGGACCCCATTTGCTGGTACCTTTGGGTATGCTGCTCCAGGTTAGAATTTAGAAGTTAATTTTTACTTATTATTTTACTACATACTCCCTTGCTAAAATTAAAAATGTGGTACTCACGTGACATTAAAAAGAATGAAGTAAATGCAGTAAGTGAATCATATATTTATAGTTTTAGTTTATACCTCACTCAGGAGTACTAACATTTGTTATATTGAAATGAAAATTATCACATTATTTTTATTTTACATCATTTTTTATCAGTTTTCGAGAGATGTTTTCACCCATTAGGATAAGACTAATCTCTTTCTTGGTATAAGCGTGAAGATTATTTTCACTAACCACAAAGTGTTTTGTCTAGGAATCGAACTAAAGACCTAGGCGAAACACCTTGGGGCTAGTGACAAAAACTTTTGTGCTCTACTCTACGAAGGGAATTAGTCTCATCTAAATGGGTGGGGACACCCTGAAAAAAAAAAAAAGTGATTTGGAAATATCAGAATTCATTTAAAAAATACAAGCATACTATATTTGAAAGCCACATTGCTTTATGCATTATATAACATTCAAATTTTTTAATTTTTTCTGCAGAGCTGGCCCAGACAATGGAAGTGACTGAGAAATGTGATGTTTATAGTTTTGGAGTACTTGCTTTGGAAATCATAATGGGAAAGCATCCAGGAGATCTCATTTCTTCATTTATGTCACCATCTACAGCACCAATGGCTAATGATTTGCTATTGATTGATGTCATAGATCAAAGGCCTCCTCAACCTATGGAACCAATTGATGGTGAGGTGATATTGATTACAAGGTTGGCATTTGCTTGCTTGAGTGAAAGTCCACGTTCTCGACCAAGCATGGATCAAGTATCCAAGGCACTTTTTATAGGAAAATCACCTTTAGTGGACCATTTCCCCATGATTACACTAGGACAACTATATTGAATCATATATAGTATTAAAGTGTTTGACATCATCTTATGTACATCTGTAGTAGGTACATCTGTCATTCAACAAATGACATTTGGATAAAACAAATATTTTTCTCTTCTTTTTATACAAGTATGATAGTCATTCTTTATTTGGATAGATGCACTGAGTAAATGGTACAACAGTAGTATCATATATATTTCCCAAGTGTTTTGCTTTGTTTTATTCTTTTGTGTATCCTATCCTTCTTTTTCACTGTATTGGATTTTACTTTTAAGGACTCCCAAGATTAGAACATAGTCTTTAGGATTTAACCTTGAATGCTGCAACATATTCTTCATCACTGTTATCCTTAGTTTACATGTCTCTATTACTCATGGCTTTGGATCCATTTCTGAAGGGTCATTTTTCTTTACTTCCTTCAACTTTATTGGTTTCAGCATCTAGTGGCTTGACTTCATTGTATTCCCTTTGACAATACATGATGACATATCTTCTAACACAACATTTTCTGAGAAGAAGCTTTACAGGCTCTTAACTTCTGCAATAGTCACAATAGCTTCAACTTTTGTCAATCTCCTCAACTTAGTTTTCATCTGAGTTACCATCTGGCTTTTCAATTGGATAAAAATGCCTTCTGAATGCTCTTCCACTTTTGGAACATATTAAGATATGCAGCAAGATCTTTAAGTGCATGATCTTTTCCTCATCTTTGTCATCAGGTTTAGAAAGCATCCATGTTAGAAAAGTTTGAAAAATAGAAAAAAAAAACCCATTTGGACTCATAAAACTCATAACAAGTGTTTTTTGAACAAGGTTGGGATTGAATGTATGAAGGGCAACAAGGAGAAGGGTTGAGGTGATGAAAAATCCGGAGAGAAAAGAGAGGAGCTTTAGGAGGTAAAGGGAGAAGAAGATTATAGTATTTAAAGTATAGAAATAAGAGAAGCAAGAAAATCAGTATTAGAAATAGAGTTAGTTTATAATGTAATCCAATTTTATATCTCAAGTTAACATGTTGCAATTCTTTGAGGTCTTAGTCCTTTCTGGTTTGAAAATTTGTGGCCTCATCATTGTTCCACATGTTTTACAAACAATTTGGTTGGAGGGAAGATTGTAGTGTTGACTCTGTTGAGAATTCAGAAATAAGACAAATTCATGATGAAGTTTATGATTTGTTTACAATAAAGATTAGCTGAAGCAGTGGAACAAAGGGTTTTTGGATTGTTAGATCTAAGAAACTGGTGAATTTGCGGGAAATAGTAATTGAAAGTGGTTTATCAGATGATTGATATATTAGATTAGTTTCTTTTAATAATGATTTGGAGTAGGTAATACCAAAAAAGAAATATATTGGAGGCGGAAATTATATGGGCTAAAGTTAATGTGTAGGCAAACTTTAGTTTCTTCCTTCAATTAGCTCGTGGAAAAGAAGGATGAAGAGTTTGATTAAGTAGTTGGAGGAGGAGGAGGAAAGAAGGGTTGTTATGGACTCTTTTGTCTATTACAGTAAAGCTCACTTATAGGTGCCTAGAATTCAAGTGTGGGTGATAAAAGTCCCACGTTAGAAAGGAATGAGCTAATTATAGTACATATAAATGAAAGGATCCATAAATTTAATGTTTTAAAGTTTTTGGTTGAAATATGATATTGGAATCCCTTATTATGGGTTTATCACTTAGCTCATTTGATAAGTGGATGGTTGTTTTCTCTAATTAGTGTGGTGGTTGTGAAATTATAAATGAAGGATAATCCCCTTGTCCGATCCATAAAATTACAACTATGAATGAGGGTATAATGTTTCATTAGTGCAGTGATTGTGAAATTATGAATGAAGGATAATTGCATTATTAGTGCCCGGTTACATAATTCAAAATTCAAGTCATCCATTTTACAACATTTTTCATTTTTTCTTAATGCCAAGTCACTTAATCTTGAGATTACTTATGGATATCAAAATTGTTCGATCATAAGCGGATCGAGGTGTCGAATTAGAAATTGATAAGTTTATCTGGGATGAAGGGGCTCACTCTGGTATCTATGGAAGAGATATATTTGGGGGTAACATATCTTTATACACTATAAGAAAAGATATAACTAAAGCATAGGGGGTGTGTGCATAATAACAGTTAAGAGATAGAAAAAGTAAAATAATATTACATATAAGCTTAATCTTTTATTTATAGAGAGTTACATAATGATAATGAAATTCTAGATCTCTTACAAATAGTGGGGGCTCAATGCATGATCACGAGGATATAATGAGATTAATATCTTCACGAAATTCTTGCCTTACTTCCCTTTTGATTATCTTTTCATACTGGGCTCTTGGGATATGGGGTCAGAAGTTAGTTCCATAACAAAAATAAAGTTAATTTTGCAAATGCCATGCATATGTAGAAATTTATATGCCGTAAAATACAAAGTTATGAATTTAAGGAAATGGCGTACAATTTGTATTAAGTTTGTTTTAATCCTTTGCAGCCATATGCCAAATCAATAAATCAAAGATGTGGCAATACCCTACTTCTATTTTTTTTTTTTTTGGTCTTTCACTAAAGCATTTATATTGGCATTTTTTTTTTGAAATTGAAAGTTATAACAATTAAAAAAACTTCTTAATAAAGATTCAGCACGCTAATAAATGGTACTTAAAAAAAATTAAAAATAAAGTTTTTTTAAAGGATTAGTCTTTTTCTACGGTCAATTAGATAATTTATTTACATCGAATTCAAAACGACATCGTTTTGGGAAGAAAATCAAGGTATTTTTGTAAGAAGAAGATATTGTAACAACCAAGTTGTGTTACTACCAATTAAATTCACCGTTAGATTCGACTATGTTGATCTAATAGAGTTTATTTATTTTCATCTTTGTATGGTTATAATTTCCCATATTTAAAGTGAAAGCATTAAGGTATTAAAAAAAATAAGTGAAAGCATTAAATATGGGAAATCATAACCATACAAAGGTGGAAATAAATATAAAGTATTAAATTTGAGAAATTATGACCATACAAAGATGGAAATAAATATAATCGTTTGATCAACATAATCGATCTAATGGTGAGATTGATTGGTAGTAACACAACTTGATTGTTACAATATATTCCCTTTTTGTAATTATAATTTATTACAGGATTATAATAATATTTCTTATTGTAAATTTTTAATTTTTTAAGTGAAAAAGAAGTTCTTCTCCTCGTGATCCAATGCCACCAGTGAAAGAAAGTGTTACATTCCAGCGCGTGTAATTCGTGTTTCCTACTAGGATTCGCAGTTCTAAGCTATTTTGGAGACGAACAAACTTTTTAAATAGCAATTATTTATAAGGATTAATAATAAAAGTAACATTTCTTCCGAGACTTCTCGATTCACTCGGAACAAATCTCTCCGTATAAAGTTTATAAGATAGTTCATTTTTTATTTTATTTTTGGAAATCATAAGATAGTTCATTTGAACTCGAGACTATTGATAAATGTCAAATAATCCCATACAACTTAACCCACATGCTTGAGGGCTATGTAGCACGAACACTGACACGGGACACATGACACGATACGACACGACACTACGACACGTTAATTCTAAAAAATGTTGGATTTCGACACGTTAGAACACGTTTTGATATTAAATAATATTTTTAATTTATCTAGTGTATATTATATTTAATATTCAGTAATTTAACAAAAAAAATGAATCTAAACTTATAATATTCATAAATTTTGTAAAGAAACGTATGATATCTCAAATATTTATATTAAATTCAATAAAATGGTAATCGCAATCCAATGAATCTAATAATTTGAACTAAAAACTCAACGCAATGCAACCTTTGAATTTTTTTTTAAATTTTTATAACGCATGTTGAAGTGTCGGGAAATGTCGGAGTATTGATAAATGTCAAATAATCCCATACAACTTAACCCACATGCTTGAGGGTAAAAATAACATGTTTTTAAATCAAACTATATAATTAGTAACGGTTCATAAATGTTAAAAAGTAGGGAAGATAATTTTACTTAAAAAAAATGAAAGTTGAAAGAAAAAAACTAAACATAACCGGGCCGTTAGGTCTATAAAAATAGGGCCTTTTGAGACTGTTCGGCCCATATATAGAGTCAATAACCTTCACCTTTCTTAGCCATGGTTTCATCTGCTCCAAAACCCATCATTATATTCCCCAAAGAAGCCCTTCTTTTAGTTTTGCCATTTTCAGGGCATTCTAATGAAGCGTTCCATAAGCAACAATTTCCATTTCCTTTTTTTTTTTTTTTTCTCTCTTCAACTTAGGTCGCACTTTTACTATAAAATCTTTTGTGGGCCATTTTTTTTTCCTACGTGGAGAGGCTTTTAAGTTTGGCCATGAGTGTTAGGATGATACACGGCTGAACTGTTTAAACAAGCATGCAGTGTTGTGAAGATAATCCAGATACTGATTAATAAATTACAACCGTTTAATATAAGTAATTAATAATTAATAACTAACAATTAATTTACTTATAAAATGTGAATTTAACCAACCTATATTATGTAATATTATCTTAACGATCTAGCATTTCAAATTTTAGATAAATCAAATATTTATATCTATGTTATACAATAATTGATATTGACTTATATTTTATAAAATATATTATACAATAAAATAAAGTTATTTGATGTAATAATAAAGATTCTAATTAGTCGAATAACTATTAATTAGGGTAGGGTGCCAGGTCTTTGATGGAGCTGATGCTACGACATAAAACTGCAAGATGTATACCTGAGCAACGCAATGTACTTCAGGATGGGAGATCCGTCTCTGAATTTTGGCATTGATTGGAGAGACTCAGGGAGGTACCCGCAAGACACTCCAATGCTCAAGTCAGTAGATATCTCAAGTGATCAAGACTGAATAGATAGATGGTCATATGCGGGCTTAATGCTTCTTTCTATATAGTAGTTGAGTATCGTAGTTGTGTTGTCTTGGTATGGTGGTGTTGATTCTTATTGGTGGGCAGAAATAACCTTTGCAGCTGATTTTGTGTGCGCGATGCCTAATGTCAGGTTATACCATGTAGGTATAAGCACGTGCCTATCCTCTAGACATTGGCCATTAAGGGGTAAGTAGGAGATTATTTAATGTGGTCCGGGACCACCGTTCTTTTGGTGGTCTCTTAGTGTAAATGTAAGGGTAAAAATGAAAATGTTACAGGATTGGTCGACCTAGCCAGAGCGCTACTGATGATGGTATTCTGAATACTACTAGAAAAAATTTGTATAGTGACGGAATCGTTATGGAAATTCCGTCGCTAATTTCATCGTCACTACTACTTTCCGTCACAAATTCTCTCGCAAAATAATTTGTGAGGGAATTTGTGACAGAAAGTAGTAGTGACGATGAAATTAGCGACGGAATTTCCATAACAATTATGTCACTATACAAATTTTTTCTAATAGTAACCATCCTCACCGAGTATGCTAAGGATGAGGTCAAGTTTTTTCTTAGTAGGAGTTATGATAAGTTAAACATTTGGCCTTACTTTATATTAGTTTGTGGATCTGACACTTGTTTGTTCCCTTTTTCTATAGACAACATGGTGGATGCACGCAAACAACGTCTGGAGCTTGCTCGCTTATCTTGGCAAAAGAAAACTCAAGAAAGCAAGAAGACATTAGTTGTACCTACGACATCTCTACCAACTTCTACTATTTTGAGATCTACTACCCCTCCAATAAACATGTAGCCTTAAGTTATCCTTGGGTAATCACCTCCCCGCAAATGTACTAACTCGGAGAAGACTCACTCGGTAATGCCCATTCTGCTTTGTTAACTTATATATGGTTTGTTAACTTATATATTTCTAAAGCAGAAAATTTAACTTCTCATTATTTTATTTTCCTACATAATTGAATTTTCAATTTATCCTAAATTGTACAGTCTCATACCAGTACAGAATTAAAACCTAATAACATGTGATCATAACTAATGATCAAAACACTATCCAAATATGGTATCATGTACCATTCTGGATAGAGTCGGTGGATAGCATGACAACTGTAAATTGGACTAATCCAGTGATTAAATTCCACATATTCATAATTTCCTGATATACAAACAAGTCCATCAATTAAAATATCCATATGATTTCACAACAGAATCCATCCATGGATTCCTTCAACACCCTTCGTTAACACCTAAAATTACATAAACGCCATTAATTAATCAAAATGATGTAGTTTTTGGGTAGCTGTAGATAACCTCATCTAAAGTGGCTGTAGAAATATTTACCCCTATATATATATATATATATATATATAGGGATAGGAACAACTTACACCGGTGTAAGAATAATAAATCTTACACAAAATCTTAACCGTTGATTTTCGTGCATCTAACGGTTGAGATTTATTGGGAATTAAAAATTAATTAATGAGGGCAACCTAATAAATCTGAACCGTTAACGAAAATCAATGGTTAAGATTTGGTGTAAGATTTATTGGAATCATATATATATATATATATATATATATATATATATATATATATATATATATATATAGGCTATGTTGTACCGACACGGGACACGGGATACGACAAGACATTCCAACAGGTTAATTCTAAAAAATGTTAAATTTCGACACGTTAGGACACGTTTTGATATTATATAATATTTTAATTTATGTAGTGTATATTATATTTAGTATTCAATAATTTAACAAAAAAATAAAGCTAAACTTATAATATCCATCAATTTTGCAAAAAGAAACATAATATATCTCAAATATTTATATTAAACTCAATAAAATCATAATCGTACTCTAACGAATCTAATAATTGGAACTCAAAATGCAACACAACTTAACCTTTGAACCTTTATTGAGTCTTTACAACGAGTATTGAAATGTCGGGAAGTGTCGGGGTGTCGGTGAGTGTCAGGAAGTGTCGGACACGACACGTCATGATTTTTGAAGTGACGGTGTTTCATAGTATATAGGGCTTATCATTTCTCAAGCTGTTTGAGATAATTTTATCTCCGGCTACTAAATCATAACCATACAAAGATGGATCAATGGTGATAAAGGAAAAGAGAGAAAAGGGAATCATAACCATTCAAAGGTAAATCAATTAATATAAGGAAATAAATAAACAAAATGACGTAGTTTTAGGGAGGCCGGAGATAAACTTATTTCAAGTTGCCGGAGAAATGTTTTTCCCATATATATATATATATATATATATATATATATATTTATTTATTTATTTATATTTATATGGGACAGGTTATATTTATAAACTTTTTTGTTTACAAACTCTTACCGTAAGAACCCGCACCGCTAATTAAGGTAATTAATGAATTAATTATGATAATTAG
Source organism: Gastrolobium villosum (assembly GCA_032173675.1). NCBI lineage: Eukaryota > Viridiplantae > Streptophyta > Magnoliopsida > Fabales > Fabaceae > Gastrolobium > Gastrolobium villosum. Next base: position 53,546 of record JAVKPL010000139.1, on the reverse strand, counting down.
GAAATGATTCCATAATTGACCTTAATAATTAGTATTTGACTTAGATAATTATAGTAAGTGAGTAAGAATGCTGAAAGTCGCTTTTCGGAAGAAAAGCGCAGATACCGGTTCTGTTACCCGGTATAAATGCGTACCGGAAATGTATCCCGAAAAATTATAACAAATGCATGATAATTATTAGAATATTATGTAGGACTTATAAAACGAGTTTCAAGTCAAAATGATGAGATCTGATGCCAGAACTGATACTGGCTATGGAAAAGCGCGTACCGGAAAGGTGCTCCGAAAAATAAAACAAAAAGATGACAAATCTTAGAAAAATGTAGGTTTAGATTCCAAAGTTTGGGATCAAGATCTTTTGCTTTGCTATTAAGACTAATACTGCGCGTAAGTGACCATTTGCCTATATATACATTAATTGCAAATAACCCTAGGAGGATTTCAGCTGCCTTGTGCGTGAGTGAGGGGCTGAGCAAGGGTGTGATCACTGTTCCATTGCATGCTCTTCTTCCCTTGTGACCAAAACACCATTTTCTCTTGATTTTCCTTTTCTTTGACCTTGCAAACACATAGGAGAGTGCACTGTGAGGTTAGGTTTCAGCTCTTGCTGAGTGGAGGGTGTTTCTTGAGTGTGTTTTGTTTCTGAGTTTGGATTGTGTGGTGAAGTAGCCTTGAGTGTGGGTGTAGAAGCTTCAAGTACCTTCCTTGGTGAGGAAAGAACTCATCTTGTTGCTCCATTTTCGTCCTCCCTAAAGTCAGTACCTTGGAGCTGACTTGTGAGCTCCAAGAGCACCATGGTTGGCTGTTTCAAGCTTGGGGTAAGTTTTCTCATCTTTGATCATAGTTTGTGGCTTAAAGTTGATGTTTTTGCCATGTTTAATGAGTAAATAAGAAGGTAAAACGAGTATGAACCTAAAATAGATTAAAGATGCATGCTTTAACGTAATTAAGTGTTAAAAGTTGGATCTTTGGAGTGGATATTCACGAAAGGCAGAAACTGCATGGTATATCCGGATATTTGGTATCCGGATATCGATATCCGGATATGGTATCCGGATATGGGATCTGGATATCCGGATATGATATATCCGGATATGGTCAGTGTGATATCCGGATATGTCCCAAGAAATATCCGGATATTATGGGATTTCGAAGAACAGTAGCTGTGTTGTTGGCTATTGGGGGTTTGTGGAACCTAGATTAAGGAAGTTGAACTTCTGTAATTAATAAACTAAGTCAGAATCACATGATTAAGGGCTTATGGTTTTGTTGGAAGGCTTAAGACGTAAAACGTAAAGGAAAGGCGTAGTCTTTAAGTTGTATGCTTGTGATGCATAATTAATGATATATTATTGGTCCATAACAGATTGTGATACTGTTGTGTTTGGACTGTGAGAATGGTTGGACTCTTGGCTTGGATTGATTGCTTGCAAGGTAAGCTTTCGTATCCTTGGTTTAGCCATGTTGTGGTTCCATCATGTCCCATGGGGATATAGTTATATGCATCTTGTGTTACATGTTTTTTATAATTGAAAATGCTGTTGAGCTGTTTTATGCAAATGTGCTTTTATGATATGCAATGTGGTGTCCACCTTTACGGTAAGCCTGAGTATGTAGTACATATGATAAGGTGAGGCTGTGGGTGAGGTGCAAGCGGTGTTCCTTGTACTCATGTGGGTTTAGACGTATTACTACATTTCTCTGGCCAGTAGATAGTAAAAACACACATGGCACGAATATCTGTTGCACTGCATAGTTTTGGAACTAATATTGGAAATATTGCTTTTGAACTTATATTGCACATGTAAGTGAACTTGGGGTGGAAGATCCTTTAGGACCCATTGTCTTACTGAGATTTCTTGTTTAGAGATCTCACCCCACGTTTGAGGATGCTTATTTCAGGTTCAGGTAATGTTGAGGGCTCAGGTGGCAGGAGGCCAGAGCTGAGTTAGACATATCTATGATTATGCTGACATTTGGATGCTGGTTATTGACTGCTGTTTATGTTTTCCGTTCTTATTATGTTGAGAATGATATTGGGCATTGTATGTTGGGCATTGTTGCCTTATTTGGTGAGCATGGGATTTTTCTATGCCACACAGACTTGAGTTGGTCTTGTTTAAATTAAAGTTGTATTAAAGTATCAGGATTTTGGTTCAGGCTATGTGTTGTAGTCCTGTGACTTAGATACTCACTTTATATTTATCTATGAGTTAATTCAGTTATTTGTCTTGCAATTTACATACAGGCATTATTTTATGAAATTGATTAAGTAATCATGTTGGCTAAGGTTAATGACGTCATAATTGAATTAAAGAAAAAGTTATTCCGCATATTAATTAAGCGTGGCTTAATACGATAGTGTGTTAACAATCCGGGTTAACACGGGCTGTTACACTTACAAACTACATTATGTTCTCCTATATATATATATATATATATATATATATATATATATATATATATATATATATATATATATATATATAGGGCCTATGAAGCACCGACACTTCAAAAATCCCGGTCAGGATCATTTAACACCAGTATAAGTTACACTCTTAATCTTATCCGTTGATCTCACTTATAATAAGGGCTCAAATTTTTTAGTAATGTGAGCCATTGGATACAAGTATAATATACAATGGTCAAAATTTATTTAATATCAAAACGAGTGTAAGACTTTAACTCTTACACCGGTGTAAGAATATCATGCCCCATATATATATAGGGCCTATCGTTTCTCAAGCTGTTTGAGATAATTTTATTTCCGGCTACTAAATTATAACTGTACAAAGATGGATCAATGATGATAAAGAAAGAGAAAAAGGAATGATAACCATTCAAAGGTGAATCAATTAATATAAGAAAATAAATAAATAAAACGACATAGTTTTGGGGTGGCTGGAGATAAACTTATCTCAAGTTGCCGGAGAAATATTTTTCCCATATATATATATATATATATATATATATATATATATATATATATATATATATATATATATATAGGGGAAGGATATTGTAACAACCAACTTGTGTTACTACCATGTTACTACCAATCAATCTCACCCTTAGATCGATTAAGTTGATCCAACGGTTATATTTATTTTCATCTTTGTATGGTCATGATTTCTCAAATTTAATACTTTATATTTATTTCCACCTTTGTATGGTTATGATTTCCCATATTTAATGCTTTTACTTTAAATATGGGGAATCATAACCATACAAGGATGGAAATAAATATAACCGTTGGATCAACACAATTGATCTAACGGTGAGATTGATTGGTAGTAACATGATAGTAACACAAGTTGGTTGTTACAATATTATTCCCCATATATATATATATATATATATATATATATATATATATATATATATAAGTTGATTTTCTTGCATTTAACGGTTAGGTTTTATTGAAAATTAATAATTAATTAATAAGTATAACCCAATAAACTACAACCGTTAGATTCATAAAAATTAATGGTTATGATTTGGTGTAAGACTTATTATTTTTACACCGAAATAAGTTGATCCTCTCTCTGTCATTCTCTCACTCTTTATATATATATATATATATATATATATATATATATATATATATATATATATATGATATATTCTTACACCGGTGTAAGAGTTATATATATATATATATATATATATATATATATATATAATATATATATATATATATATATATATATATATATATATATATATATATATATATATGGGACATGATATTCTTACACCGGTGTAAGAGTTAGAAGTCTTACACCTAATCTTAACCATTGATCCACTTGTATCCAATAACTCATATTACTAAAAGATTACAGCCCTTAGATATAAGTAGGATCAACGGACAAGATTGAAAATGTAACTTACACTAGTGTAAAATGATGATGACCTTATATATATATATATATATATATATATATATTAATATTAAGTCTGTCAATGAAAAATGTCATTAATTTTAAAATTTAATGATAATTTGTTTTTATTTTGTTTTATTTTTTGTCTTTTTTGTTATACCAACTTTTTTTTTATAACAATACCAACTTTTTTAATTCTCAGTAAGGTGTTGATTGAGACGAGCCCACAAAGTTCGAGGCCCAATCTCCATCTCCTTCTCTTTTTATATAAAGGTGAACCCCCTATCTCTCTCAGCAGCAAATGTTACAAACCCTAAAAAATATTCTTCTTCTCCTCATCTTAAAGTTCCTCATTCAAATTTGCTATCGGCAATGAGCATTAAGCTCAAAATTCAAGAGGTGTTACCACACAACGCCGTAAGTATATCTTATTTTCTCTCATTCTACTATAAATTTCTAGCATCGTCCTTGTATCTCTTACACCAGAATTTTATTTTTGATGTTGATATTCTTTCGATGGTAAATGATAATTGATGATGTCACCAAAAAAATGATAATCAGTGTTGATATATTTTTTTGAAGAGTTTAGAATTATGGACTTATTATATTGTTATAATACATCATTTGTGTATTTTACCATGAAGAAGTTGATCGTTGTAACCCTAAATCAGGTAAGATAAATTAGTGCCTCAACGATTGTGAAGAACTAAAAATATACCAATTTGTGAAATTAGTGCTTCATGTTATCATTTCCTTTTGTATCTTTAAAGTCCTTGTTTATGTTTTGTTTGTAATTTTTAATATATTTTTTTCTAGAATATATATTATATGATTTGTGTGTTTGTGAAAAAATTAAAGGTTTGAGGTAAATTTTGTCATCATTAAAATTCTAACAGAAAAAAATTCATTTATTGTATCATGAAATCTCACAAAAGTGATAATTAATCCTAACATACAAGAAGCTACTATTTTCAAGGAATATGCTTGTGTGTTGTATGATTTTTCAAATATGTAACAAAATATTATGTACTTTTTCGTTTAATATTGAATATTGATTATAACACAGTGAAAAGATTTATTATTGTATAGGGTAAATCTTATTTACTTTTGATTGAGATATTATCCAACTATTTGCATTTGATGAAGTGGTTGAACTCTTTCGGTTGATATTATTACTTATTTGCCTTCATTCGACCACATGAAACAATGATTTACATGTACAAATTCTGTATAACCTTAATTGTGATTATGATATATCCCGGTGTTTAATTCTCATTGCCTTGTTTCAGGTGTTTCATTTCTCGGGCAGACTATGAAGATGATGAGTCTTTTCTCGCAAACATTTGTACCATCCTGAGTGCATTAATATTTAATGAAGCAATTATGGTTTTCACGAAGCCTAGACCAACACTACATTATATATCTATGTTGCTTTCACATTTGATCTTGCATAATCTTTGTTTTCAAGATTGTTTGATTCTAAAGTTGCCATTTTGCTCATATTTTTTCCTCAGAGATGGGTTCGGGACAAGTTTGAGCCTCCAATTAACTAAGAGGGTGTTGATTCTAAATGGTGTAGAAAATCAATTTATAGAAAAGGTGTAGAAAGTCAATTTACACAAAGGGTGAAATATACCAAATCATTCTTGATCAAATTCTTTGCCGATCTGTAAGAGAATGCATAGAATCGCGAAGTGGCAACAAGACACTTATTTTCTTTTTGTTTCTACCACTGTCACAGGGGCAAGACACAAAGAAGGTTATGTTTGTTATGTCACTAGGTAAAATGTTGAATAGTTCAGAAGTTATTGAATATTTTGATGGCGATGCTTACTCCTTCGACTCCTATACACAAGAAGTTGTAAGCACTACCATCAAAATGTTCAAGAAGTTCCTAAATATTCATCATGGTACCTGAAGACATAACAAACACCATCTTATTGCGTCTTTCCCCAATATCCTTGTGATAGTGATAGAAATGAAAAGAACATGAGCCTTATCATCACTGCTTGTTTCTCTGCATTCTCTTGCGAATCAACTAGAAATTTGATCAAGTATCCTTAACTATAGATATGATACAATGCACTATTTATGTAAATCGACTTTGTCGTCCGCTTAGATTCAACAACATCTTGAGGTAATTTGAGGCTTAAACTTGTCCAAGAACCCGTTTCAGAGGGGAAAACATAAGCACGATGCCAACTTTAGGGACAAAGACACTTGAAAAATGAAGATTATATACCAAAGCAACATACATATATAGTGCACTGCTTGGTCCGGGCGTCAACACAATCACATGCTTCTGGTTCGTGTGAGGTTTTCAATCTTCTCACCCTAATTTATCATAGAGTTATATATCTTCCTCTAATTGTCTCGTTTAACATGATTAGATTCAATCTAGACACACTTGATATTCCTTTTCTATAAAAATTCAGTGCTAAATTATTTATGGCGCTTCACATGAACATGAATAAAGCAAAATATTCTTATAATAAGATAAGATAGTAACATTTCATGTTTAGTTTTGTTAATGCCTTATAGATATAATTGCTTACTTCTATTGGAGAGATATCTGAATTTCTTTCAGCCAAATATTCGTAATTTCAAACACCAACGGTAGAGTGAGTTCTTTTCTCCTTCTCCACGTAGAATGCTATTTTAAAATGCATATAATCTCTTTTTAATCTCATTGTATAAATAATATTTAAATTATTTTCTTCTTCTAGCAAGCTGAAGGAAATTAAAGGTGCCAAGTTACCACATTTAAAATGGAAGAAAATGGTGGATGCTGGAATCGAGCTCAAATATTGCCTTGAGGAAATGATTGAGGACGCAATTCGATGTTGCAAGGAAAAGGGTTATCTTTAATCTATTTATGTCATAAATTATCAAAACTATAGTTTGCCAAAGATGGTTGATAGTTTGAACTATTTCATAACACTAGCAATGGTGGCTCATGACACATGTACCTGAATGTATGCATTAAGTTATTCGTAATAAATCAACCATAGGAAAATGTCTTTTTTTTCTTCTGAATACCAAACCATTTAACACTCAGATTGTTTATGAAAATCAAAATAAATTTAATTTTACAAATGTTATGTAGATGCAGAAATCTATATGCCTAATATCCAAAAATAAAATAAAATTTATATGCCTTCGTAACATAAAATACGAAGTTATAAATTTGAGGAAATGACAAATAATTTGTATTAAATTTATTTTCATCCTTTGCTGCCACCTACCTAATTAATAAATCAAACTAGTGGCAAAACCCCACTCTTAGTTTGTATTGTTTTTTACTTGTGTTTTTAACTAAAGTATTTACATAGGCATTATTTTATGAAATTGAAAATTATAACAAATAAAAATATTCTTAATAAAGGTCCGATGCGGTAACAAATAAATTGCACTCTAAAAAAATTTAAATAAATTTTTTATTATTTTATTTGTTTTACTCAGGCCATTAAACGAAGGATTACCACAAGTAAAATAACTAATTAAGAAGATACATGAATAATTCTGCTTGTATGACTCATCGAGGCTATGAATTTTGATAATTGAAACACAACATTTATAATGCAGCAAGCTCCCAAGCTCCCGAGCATACACCATGTAGTTAGTAATTCCAAGGTTTTGTTTCACCAGTTTTCCTAAATTACAGAAAAGCCATTCCATTGTTTATCATCTAACACATTAAGTGTGTTTATTTGCTATTTACTCAATCACAAAAGTTCTAAAGCAGTGAAATAATATTTTAATTTGAAAATGTTATTTGTATCGCTTTGAAATATAAAAATTTAAGTTTATACTAATTAATTTTGAAAATTTAAATTTTATAATAAGCTAACAATTTTGAAAGGACAAACTTATTAAAAGGTTGACAATTTCAAGAACTAATATATCATACAAATAAAACATTTTTAAATCAAACATTATATTTAGATCAATGTGTTAAAAATAAGGAAGTTAACCCATAACTTAATTAATTACTGAATTATTTAAGTTCAAGTTCAAAGGCTATGTGGTGAGAATGATCTCTCTACCCACAACTTACTCAAGTTATTTTTCTTAACCTAATTAATCCACACAATTCAACAAAGGTCTGGATTCGGAAACCTCTCAGCTCCAACCTCCTCATATCATATATGTATCTCTCAACATGCATACACGAATAAGAATAAGCAAACTTGTTGAAAAACTAATTAAACATTAATAAAAACAAAGCTTAAGCATCCATTACAGGGTTATAACATAGGTACTTTATCACCTAATCTATAGAGCAATTTACCTCATAATGGAATAAAAGAAAACATAAAAGGAGAAGAAAGAATCCATGGAAAAACATAAAAGTAGACTAAAAAGATGTTGTAAGACTCTATCACAGTCTTGCATCAGCAACTCTTCTTCCTCCAAGAATCTCACTTTCTCTCTCTAAACATGGTGTGGTTTTACCTTCAGTCGTTCCAGCCTTCAGAATCCGTAGGGGGCTCTTCTTTAAATAGATTAGGTGGTTGGTTAATTGGGCCTCAAGTTTGGGAGTGAAAATTAATGAATTGTGTTGCTGCAGCCTTACCTTATCCCCATTTTCTTAGGTTGTTGGCATTTGTTTGGATGAGATCTTGATCTTCTTGATTTTATTGTGTCAATATTGTTGCTGATTAGATAAAAGTTTGTTATCCTTGATTGTTGAGATTTGTGATAAGAATTGATCTTCAAAAATATCCCTTATACTTGCTGCTAGTGCTTTTATCCGTTAGTTGAGGAATAAATAACTTTTGAAATTTAAGTTTCAGTTGTTCCCCTGTCCTCGCTATCATGCTGTACAGATTGCTATATCATTTCTTCGTCAGCTTCTCTGCTACAGTACTCGAGAATCAACTTTCATGCAAAGATAAAGCATTCAATAAGTCATCTATTCTTATAGAAAATCAAGGAATATTGTCCTATTTTCCATACTTAGTCATCTCAAAACACTTAGTCATGAATATGCAACATTTAGCTCAATTATCATGCAAATGAGACAACTTATATGAAAATTATGCAGCAAATTCATCATAAAAATATCAAATTAACTCTCATTTGGGAGAGTTAACAACAAGTCTCCTCAAAATAATATAAGATCTCATCAGGATACATAATGCCATACAAACTGATACCTAATCATAAAACATAGTCTCTCAAAATATCATGTACTCATTATTATGTCAACATATAGCAATGAGACATCATGCTCTACACGGGTCCCTTGCCCAGTGAATCCCTGCTCCTGCTGCAAAATGACCTGAAATATATGTCCCCAAACGGGGTAAGATTACAACATCTCAGTAAACTCAGGGTTTACGGAGTAGTCTCCACCCATGAGTTCACTTTCTACATGAAATATCCGGTCATAATATCAAATCAGAATACCTATATATAACGGCTTGTAGTCCTGTATCTAATTGCTGAAAGGTATTCCCCAAAATGGAAAATTCATAATCCATATATAATGGCAGAAAAGTATTTCCCAAAACGGAAAATCTATATAACAATTCTGTATATAATGGCAAAATGTGTCAAATCCGTATATAACGACATGATGTGTGTTTTGAGCTCAAACACGTGTGGCGTCCCTCACAATAGTAACGGTGGCATATATATATATATATATATATATATATATATATATATATATATATATATATATATACATACATACATACAGGGGCAGACCCACCTAGGCGCGCGTGACAGAACATGCAGACATGAATATTTGAAAAAAAAAAATTAAAAAAAATTAAAGTTTGCAATAGCCTCCACACGCTACCTCTCCCATTCTTTGTCTCTCAGTTGCTGCGGATTTTATTGATTGAGACAAGACAATGGATCAAGGGAAGCACCAATATCAGTCTCAACCATAGCCTTGTAGAGACTTTCCCCTTTTTCTCACCTTCTCTCTCTCTTTCTTAGTTTCTGATGATGATGAGAGAGACTACACAACCAAACCAGAGTTTTATGATCCAGATCTTAATGATAAGGATGAACTGTGGATTCACAAAAAAGACATGGACGTGACTTGATGCTGTTCTTAGCTGCCCTGCTTGCTTTACGACCTTGTGCCTAGAATGTCAGAGGTATATGCTTGATTTGTGATATTTTCCATTTTTGTGATCTACTTATCTTCTTTATTTTATTTTTTCTCTTTCTATTTCTTGCACTGTTGTCTTGTTATCTGACTTGTCTATGATGAAGGCATCCTTATTGTAATCAAATTGTAAGTACTATTCGAAGTAACTATTTTTTTTTTGGAGTTTGTACAAAGAAACTACTCTTCTTTTGATAGCAATAAATATTAACTGTGCAAGTTTAAGTCACTCGGTTATTTTATTTCTATATATTTATACTCTATTTCTATCATATAAATAAATCTTGTATAATTAGCATTTTTCTTTGTTTCGATAGTTGGGAGGGACAAATGTGATACATCTTATGGACTATTTACCTTTTAGATCATTGAATTATAAGTGATAAATACACCACGGGATGGATTGACGGTATTTTTTTTTTATTTTTTAACTACAAAGGAAAAAAATAGTGAATCAACTAATGCAATATTTCCAAGCAATGAAGAGTCGAAGAATGCTTTTGTGATCATTTTATTGTAATAACTTAGTTAACTCTTAATTATTGTTTTTATATTAAGTTGATGTTTTCTTTTCTTGTTTATATTCTTTTGTTTTTTAACACATTTAAAATTCAATTATGTGGTTTGGCAACTTTGGGATTTTTTTGCATTTTTCTCCATCTCAGTGTACCAGCTTTTCATGGAGGTTAGTCACTATTAATTTTGCCAATGCAGATGTTAAATACTTCTTTGTATTGAGATTAAATGTTAGTAATTCTTATTTATACTATTTTTCAGGTAGTAACTGAAGAGATATGATGGCTTGAATAAACTGCCAGAAGAAAAGGCCCAAACATCATGCTTGCCAGGTAGAGAAAGAGATAATTTATTCTATAGTTTTTACCATGTGTTATGATGTAGCTTCACTGTCATACTTGCTTCACTGGTAACATTTAATTTATACATCATTTTTTATTAGTATATATTTCTATCTGCCTAGAATTGCTATTCACCCTATATGTTTTTCCTTTTTTTTTCAACATTCGTAGTCAGGGGTTACTAAGTATTTGTCTGCAAAATCATTGGGCTGCTTATGACAAATCTCGGTAGGTTGGTTTTGGTGTGAAAGGTTCCTGCATTGATAAGTCAACTCCTCCATGTGAAAGTTATATCAAAAAAAATGTCTGGGTCTTTATAATTTAGGATAATTGGACTTGACTTTATTTGATGAATTGGTATGGAAGATGTGTTGAGAAATGGTTTATAATGAAGGAAATGCAATGGAATTAATCAAAGCATTATTTTCAAAATTATGGTGCATGAATAAAGTGTTGGATGTTGTTGTTTTAAACACTTGAAATGAACTTGAATTGATATGGAATTCATGATAAGAAATGGTTGTTATTGATGAAAAAGCATTGGAAACTAATCATTCACACACTTTAGGAATTTAGTCTATGGATAAAGTATGGTTACTTAAACTACAAGTCATGTAGTTGGGTATTGATAGTAGCTATATTTGATTGGTGATAAAGTGTTGAATCAAGTGAAATTAATGGAGAAAAAACGATGAAACAATTAATGGAATCGTTATTGGAATAGTCTCTTAGGAATAAAGAAAATGTGTCTTAGGACTTAAGACATGGAATTAGATGTTGATGGTGATTCATTGTGTGATTGATTATGTTGTAATTAACCAAGTAATAGCTTGGTGGGATATCAACCACTAGATCAATCCTTTGATGAAAACTCATATTCTTGAACTTGCCAAGATGATGGTAAAAATCTGAAATGCATGTTTAAGGATATCCAAGCATTGGCTTCATAGATTTTATGATATATGTGTTGATAAATGGTATGGTATCCTTTGTATAGATGATTTGGATGGAAATTGAAAGCTTTGGGTATGTTGAATATGTTGTGATAAACATGTACAATTGATTGCATTATACCTTTAATAGGTTACATTGGTGAAATTGTCAAGTATTGTGAAAAGAGGACAAATGTGTTGCTACAAGCAATCTTGGTAAGGAATTCATCTACTTCTTTGTTGTTCCACCATGGTATATATATACCACCATGACACACACACACACACACACACACACACACACACACACACACACACACACACACACACACACACACACACACACACACACACACACACACACACACACACACACACACACACACACACACACACACACACACACACACACACACACACACACACACACACACACACACACACACACACACACTCACCTTATATTCACTTAGAATAACACTAAGAATAGCTTCCAAGCATCAAATGAAATTTAGTGATTCATTGGTGGTTTCAAAACCATTTCAAATGACTTTACTTTGTGGCTTTCAACTCTACAACATACAATGAACCATTTCCAATAACAAACTCACATCAAATAGCCATGACCATCAACATTCAAAATCACCATAACCTATTTACTGAACTCCAAGAATAAATGATTCAAAGTTAGTTTTCTTAGCATAGTTGTACTCCAAATCACCAAAGAACCATTCTTCAAGCATCAGAACATGAAAACAACCCATCTAAGCCTCTTGGGTAACACTATGGTCAAAGAAGAGAAGAAAATAAATCTTTAAATCTAAGGCCTTTCGATGGAAACAAAGACTAGGGTTTTGCGAGTGAAGTCAAAAGCTTCAACTTTCATCAGAGGAGCAAGGTGTTTTATTAAGTGGATGATGGAGTTTCAAGCTTGTTGTTTTCTTCCATGTAGGTCAATAGTGGGCTGCTATTTGGGGGGCTCCACGATGATGAGAAGAAGATGGAATAACATCTTCTAAGTTACAAGTCATATTAATAAAGTCTTGGTGAAAGTCAAACTTCCACTTATTACAAATTAAAACTTAAAATAATATCATTTTGAACCCGTAAAATTTCATGAATTTTCATAATATGCCATTATTGTTAAGTTTAGAGCAACTTTTGCTTATTTTCAAGTTGATCCTTAAACATTTCCATAATTGCACTTTGATCACCATACTTTTTCATAATTGTATTTTGGCCCCTAAATGACTTGAATGACAAGAATTATATTCTTAATCATGTAATCTCATTAATCTTATAATTGGCTTCTAATTATTATATTACTCTCTTCCAATAATTACATGATTCTATGTATAATTCCCATTAACACAACTTGACAATGTGGGTAATTATAGGTGACCTCCTGGGAAGTTTATCAGGAAGTGTGTGAGTGAGGACAAAGCACACTGAAAAGTTGTGTTGGTTTGTGGGGATAGTCATTGATCATGCAAGTGGTCAGGCGTTACAAGTGGTATCATAGCAGGGCTTCTTTTCCAGTATGGTGTGGTTCGAGGACAAATCAAGTGGAAGCTGGTGAGCATATAACATCTCAGGTGTTGACGAGGACGCGAAGTGATCGCCAGTGCAAAAAGAGATGTGACGCAGACAATGAGTGACTCTTGGCAGGGCTTCCATGTGGATGGGTACATGAATGAATCGAATCAACATCTGAACAAGAGGGATCCATAGGCTGTGTAGGTACGAGACTGTACAGTTGAAGATAACTTAAAGAAAGTAATAGGTATTACCTATACTAACAAGATAAATCTACTTTTCAGTAACCCATAACTTGAGAACTCCATAGTTAAACACGCTTGACTTGGAGCAATTTTGGAATGGTGATCTCCTGGGAAGTTTATCAGGAAGTGTATGAGTGAGGACAAAGCACAGTGAAAAGTCTTGTGGTTGTTTGTGGAGATAGTCATTGATCTTGTAAGTGGCTGTTACAAAATCTTAACAGTTGATTTCTATAAATCTAACAGTTACAATTTATTGAAAATACTTAATTAATTAATTATTATGGCCTAATGAATTACAACATGATATAGTGTAAACTTATTATTCTTACATCGATGTAAGAATAACAAGTATTACACCACATCTCATATATATATAATTCTCACTATAAGAAAAAAAAGGGAGAAGTGACAGAGATCCAGAATGTGAGATAAAAGAAAGGCAAAATCACTTCTCATGTTGCTATAAGGGAAAAAAATTTGTAGCAACCAATTACAACCTATGATGCACGGACACGGGATACGACATGACACGACACACCGACACGTTAATTCTAAAAAATGTCATATTTGGACACGTTGGGACACGTTTTGATATTAAATAAAATTTTTAATATATATGATAATTTATATTTAATATATATAAGAGTTCATAATAAGTCATATAACCAATCAAATATTTAAATTTCATAACATAAATATAAATATAAGTAATTTTTCGTTTCAAATCTCATAACAGAAAAAAATTAATTTAAAAATTATTTCTTTTATATTTAGTTAACAAGAAAAAATTAAGATTGCTTATAAAAAAAATTAAGATTTAAAAAAAAAAAACGTATCCGAGCGTGTCCGAGGGTTGATCACGTGTCCTAAGAAGTTGACTGTGTGTCAGAAAAACGTGTCGGAACGTGTCGGAGAGTTGACTGCGTGTCCCCAAATGTTGACCACGTGTCGGACGCGTGTTCGAGCATGTCAGAACGTGTCCGTGTCGGACACGTGTCCGACACGTAAATTTTCAAAAATTTTACGTGTCGGTGCTACCCAGATTACAACCATGTACTATAGGTAGTACATGGTTGTAATTTTAGAAGCTATTCTTTTAAAAAAAGATGTCGACTAATGTGGCGGAAAGAGAAAAGATAAATTTAATATTACAATTATGTACTATCTCTAATACATAGTTGTAATTGGTTGCATAAAAAGAAAATTTTTGTAGCAACATGAAAAGTTGAGGACCCTTAAAAAATGACTACTTCACCATTAGCAGGTTTTATAGTAATTAAATAGATATTTATAAAAAATATTTGTGTTTAACTATAATAATAATAATTATAATTCACTAAGTAATTAAAATCAAAAGAATAGTAATATATATTTAAGCGATGCATAGGTCAAAAGATTAATTAATTATACAACTAACAGTGAATAAAAAACGTCACAATTGATACTAATTAATTGTGGTAGATAAAGGTCGCTTACACGTTACTAGCTGTACAAGTTTGAATTATCAACTTAGACTATGTCAAGTCAATAGTAAAAAAAATAATAAAAAAAGACTAAGTGAAGTCATCCGTACCAAAAGCACAAAAGACAAACAAGTCAATAGTAATTTTTCTTTTTTTAAAAAAAATTTGATGGTAGTAACTAGTAAGCCTAAATTAATAAATATATGCTTTTTTAGTTGACGGTAGTAAATATTTTTTTATAATTAGTTGTAGTCAACTTTTAATGAATTAACAAGGAATTGGGTATTGTGACTTGTGAGTGAATTGCACCAGTAGGGAAAAGAAAAGTCGAAACGTTCAAAATATTAAAGTACTTAAAAAAAATTGCATAAATTATTTGAAAAGGATTCTTTTATCAAAATTAACTTATAAATAAGGAATTCTTAAATCTTTTAAAGTATTATACTATTCTTTTAAAAATATTACATACGATCTTATATTTATATATGCCATTTGATTTAATATAAAATAATATTAAATTAGATTTGAACTATTGTACATTAAACTGCCAGAAGTATTGCTTTCCGAATATATGCAATATGTTTCTTCTTGCATAGATAAATGATCCTCCCTAGGGAGGTAGGTTAGGTTGGGGCGAGCTTTGTCCCATACAGCCCAAGTTTATGTCAAAAAAATTTAATTTGACCCGGCCCGATAGCATAGTATGAGTCTAACTGTTAGCCTGTTTTGACCCATTTATAAAAAAACAAATGGTCCGGCCCGTTGGCCTGTTAATTTTTAACTTTCAAGTAGACCATGAATCAACTATACAAAATACTCAACTTCTATTGTTAAAATAAAATGGCATCCAAACAGAACCATGAATCACAACAATAATTAAAGAAGTCAATTCATACTATGTAAATTAAAATAACTACGTGAATACAACACATCATAATGACTACAAGAGTAGCCAAAAACTTATCTTCATCTTTTCTCCCCTGCAAATACAATTCCAAGGTTACATAAGTTGGCAAATAATTTGTAAATGTAGAAAAAATAAACAAAAATAAAGAATAGAAACAAAAAAAACCAAGATTAAGAAACAAAAAAACATTTTAATAGATTCACATAGACAATCTCACGTGCTGAGATATTAATTTTTCCTACAGAAAATGAGGAATAACTATAGTATATTAAACAAATGGGCCAGCCTTGGAGGCTCGTGGGCCAGCCAGACTTCATATATAAAAATCCGGCCCAATTATGTAATCAAACCTTTACACCAGCCCAAACCCAACCTGTCAAGTAAAAAGGCCGAGTCAGACGAGGCCACTAATGGGCCGGGCTGTAGTCCCCTGTGGCCCGGCCCGGCCCAGTTTCACCCCTAATCCTCCCTACTTTAACTTATTTAAAAATTATTTCGTAGAGAAAAATGAAAGTCATTTTAATTAAAATTAGTATTTTTATTTAATATTTAAATTAAAAAAATGCTCATTTTCTCATCATAATTTTTGTTTCTCTCATCATAAAATATAATAATTTTGATTGAAATGACATAATTTTATGTCCTCTAAAAGAATAAATACTAATACTTTATCTTCTACTTTTTGTAGAAAATAATTATCTTTTGATTTTGTTAAATTCTTACTAAATCTGTCTAAAATTCTATACTTATGTAACTTAGTCAATTTATTTAGGAATTCTCTAGACTTCCTCAGCATTTTTTTATTTATTTTGATAATTTTTTTTAACTAGTTAGTATTTCGCATATTAATTGCATGAATATTTTTAAATTCAGGAAAATTTTAAAAGTAATAAAAATATAAAATGTTGAAATTGTAAGAAAGACCTGTATAGTAAATTTAAGTAAAATTTTTAAAAAAATATCAAAAGAAAATATTTTAAAAATTATAAAAATATGAATAATTAGTTAAAAAACTTGAACTTAAAATAAAAAAAGAATAATATATGTCATTTAAAAAAAATCTAATGTGTAGAAATGGATAACTTCATCTTATATTTATTAATAGAATGAGAAAAGTTTAGATGAAGCTAAACGTCATATTCTATTAAAAGTATAAGACAGACTCCTAACCTCTTTAAAAATTAATTTGTGAGAGGAATTATATCTTACATTTTTTAATAGACTTAATTAATATTTGCTTACAAAAGTTGACATATTCAATCTGACTTTGCTTTCTACGTCGATTTCTTTGTTAGTTTTTCAACCAAGTAGATTAAAGAAACCAATCGAGAGTATTCCAAAACCAACGCTCCTATAACAAACTATTAGCGTTTTCTGTACCAGGGAATGATTTGGTGGTTGAGGTGATAGTTTTTGACGATGATGTATCCCCAGAAAGAGCCTTTCAAACAAAGAGCATGATTAATTGCCTTCATATTTTTACGGTCAATTCTAGGCTTCGCAAAACTAGCCAACGTAACCCGGCTAAAATAAGTTGGGTTGGGTTAGAGAGAATGAGTTAGTAACTCGACTTAGTCCGACTCATTTCACCTCGAACAAAAGATCGAGCCAACTCACGTGTTAAATGAGTCGGCTCGCGGGTTATGATTTTTTTAAATATAAAAGTATAAAAGTTAATGAAGGTAGAGTGAAAAGCTAAAATTTAAAATCTCAATTCCAAAGACCCAAACAAAAATACCCTGCAGCTGCCAATAAGTCCAAAACCGTGCATTAAGGGCCTTTTCTATAGTATGTGTGACAGTGTGAATGTGCCAATAAGTCCAAATGCAAAAGAAATTTTTTATGATTTATCTGTATAATGTCTTTGTTTTGAATGAATTAATAATTTAGAAAAAAATTTAGAAGTTACAGCATCAATGAAATTTTATCTTATTTTTTCATTTTTTTGAGCCAACCTATGAGCCAACCCTAGCCCGACTCGGGTTGAGATGAGTTTTCTGGCTCGTTTATTTTTCGAGCCAACCCTAACTCGGCTCATTTTTTTCGAGTTAAACGCGAGTTGGGTCGGGTTGAGGGTTGGCCCATTTTGTTAACCCTAGTCAATTAGCCTTTTTTGGATTAGTCTAATAATTAATGAAATGATAATTTTTTTTGTTAAAAAAAATCCCTTAATGACTTGTCCACTAAATATTATATATATAGACACGTGTAATCATTGTACAATTAACTAGTACATGATGCATTTGTACTTCCACGTTCATAACACAACAGTTAGTATAATTTAAATGAAAAAATAAATTATTTATCGAAAAAAAAATGAAAAAATAAATTAAAGAATATTCCCAGCTAGTATTGATCCTTTTTTAACGTCTTGTGAGCTACATGTTTGGACACGAAGCATGTGACTTATATGCATAGACTAATGCTACTTGGTACCATGAACATAAGATCAGAGAGAGGACAAATTGTTGGTAGTTGACTGAAATCATGCTCTTTGCTGTGAATTTAATTTATTTTAAAATAATTTTTCTGTTAATCGTTTGAAAAAGATTTAAAAATATATGTAAACATAAACTGATATTAAACATGTTCATGTGAACTGTTTGGAAATGAGCTTACATCTGTTTTCCTTCACATGGTGAAGTATTGTAACAATAGCTCTGCAGAAGAGTCACCATGAATATCTTAAACAAAGGTTGAGATAAGGGAAATGGTAAAAGGACACGATGGATTTAAATTTTAGCATAATAACAACTTATAAAATGGTAAATAATGCAAAATATTTTCTCAATAACTTACGAAGATGAGAAAATATTCTCTAATCGTTAGAGAGAACCATAATTGTTTTATCCGATGGACATCACAATTATGCGTGAAGATAAAACACCTCGGAGTGAGAGATTCTCAATTATAAATCTAAAAGTCTTATTTTCAAAAAACAAGAGACATCCCTTCAACGGGCCTTTATTGGCCTGCCATGACACAAGGCTAGTAAAGCTGGTCCGAAATATTATAAGTTAATTAATTAAGATTTTTATTTTTCTTATATCAAATTTTGTCTCCTGCACATAAAACAAAGGATAAATGATTTCACCGGTCACCGGAGATAAAGTTATTTCCAGTGAGCTCAAAACGATATCGTTTTGAGGCGAAAATCAAAGTATTTTTGTAATTATAATATACTACAGGTTATATTAGTCTTTATCATTATAATTTTTTGAGTTCACTGTAGATAACTTTATCTACAGTGACTGAAAAAATATTTTTCCCTAAAATAAATGGGGAAAGGATCCGTTTACAAATTTTTTTGGATTTTTTTTACAAATTACACTATATTCTCCCGGGAGAACATAGAGAAACTAGTGTTCTCCCAGGAGAAGATAGTGTAATTGGTAAGAGTTTGTAAACAAAAAAGTTTGTAAATATAACCTTCCTCAAATAAATGATATAGGATCACCCACTTTACTTAAAAAGAAAAATACAGAATATATCTCAAAATAGGAAAAAAAATTTGTCTTAGATCACATGAGAGAAATAAAATCAATTAATTAAAGACAAAATTAGATTTTGTTCAAAATAAACGACAAAAGTCCGACAAAAGCAGCCATTACAAGTAGCCCCGTTAATTTGTTTAAGCAGCATAAACCTAACATTTAGATTATTTTTTTAATCCACTGTTTCACCCAGTCATTTAACTATAATATTAATATAAGGTACGTTTTTCTGTGTGTGTATATATATAGATATAGATCCATCAAGATTCAAGCAGAACCAACAATACTAAAAGTAGAGGAAAGAAAAAAGGATATACCGCCAAAGGAAGTGTGTCCAAATGGAAGAGGGAAAGGGAAGAGTTTGTGTAACTGGAGGTACAGGTTTTATTGGTTCATGGATCATCAAAAGACTCCTTGAAGATGGTTACACTGTTAATACCACTGTTAGATCTGATCCGGGTAACCCTTTTGATTTTAACATTT
Organism: Gastrolobium villosum; assembly: GCA_032173675.1. Classification (NCBI taxonomy): domain Eukaryota; kingdom Viridiplantae; phylum Streptophyta; class Magnoliopsida; order Fabales; family Fabaceae; genus Gastrolobium; species Gastrolobium villosum. The sequence continues at coordinate 33,621 of JAVKPL010000139.1, read as the reverse complement.
TCTTAAAATAAAAATAAAAATAAATTATAGTTTCCACATGTAATTGAAAAAGAATCACATGTGAAGTATATTTTAGTTATTGTTGTTATTATTGTTATTATTATTATTATGTGATATTCATGTTATAATCATGACTATGTAACCAAAGTTGTGCAATAATATTTTTGTATATTTAGCAGAACGCAAGAGAGATGTTAGCTTCCTCACAAATCTTCCAGGTGCATCCAAAAGGCTACAGTTTTTCAACGCTGATCTTAGCAACCCAGAAAGTTTCAGTGCTGCAATTGAAGGGTGCATTGGGATATTCCACACTGCTACTCCAATTGATTTTGCAGTTAGTGAACCTGAGGAAACAGTGACCAAAAGAACCATTGATGGGGCATTAGGCATTTTAAAAGCATGCCTAAATTCAAAGACAGTGAAGAGAGTTGTTTACACTTCTAGTGCTTCTGCTGTTTGCTGGCAGGACAAGGAAGAAGAAGTGATGGATGAGAGTTATTGGAGTGATGTCAATCTTCTTAGAGCTTTGAAGCCATTTGCTTGGTCATATGCTGTTTCTAAGACATTGGCTGAGAAAGCTGTTCTTCAATTTGGAGAACAACATGGGTTGGATGTTGTCACTCTAATACCTACTTTTGTTCTTGGACCCTTCATTTGTCCCAAGCTTCCTGGCTCTGTTTATTCCTCACTGTCTTTGTTGTTTGGTAAGTGCTGGATCTTTTTTACCCTTAATTGTTTTTTGACAAATTTGAGTTTGATTTGTCATGTGTTGATCAATTATCTATGGCAGCTAAGTTTTCTGTTTAGATCTTGTCATTTTGCTGGTCCTTATATATACATATCTTCATCAACTTTAATTGGTTTTCAATGTTTCATGCACGCCTATTTGATTCTGTTCTGGTTTTTTTTGTTCTTAAAATTATTTTGTAAAATAATTATCGAAACAATTGTTTTATATATATATATATGTATATATATATATATATATATTTGAAAGTTAAAAATCAAAACCGAAAACAAAAACAAGGCAGACATGTTTTCTAAATTTGATTCTAAAACCAAAAAAACAGTTATAGTTTTCAAAATATTTTTTACAAAATAGGCTAACCAAACGAGTTTTTTAATTTTTTTGTTCTGAAAATTAAAAAACTATTTTTAAAAACAATAATCAAACTAAGCCAGTTAAATAAAAACCTTATGAAAAATGAAACTTATGGAATGAAATGTTTTTAATGTAAAGTACATCAGTGATTAATGGTGAGGGGTGGCATACTTGATAGGTGAGTTGTGTCCAAAAACCGAATTATTGGGGTCTTGATTTGATTCCTAGATAAAATAATTTGGTACCAGTGACAAAGGGTTTGTTTGATTGTGTTTTGGTTTTTTTATTTTTAAAATTATTTTGTAAAATAGTTATGGGAACAGTTGTTTTATATGTTTTTTTCTTTTAGAAAGTTAAAAACTAAAACAAAAAACAAAAACAACTCATACATGTTCTTTAAATTTGATTTTAAAAACAGAAAAATAGTTATAGTTTTCAAAACTTTTTTTACAAAACAGATCTTATCAAACTATTTTTTTTGTTCTGAAAACTAAAAAACTGTTTTTCAAAATACAAATCAAACAGAGCCAAAATCTTTTGTACTCTAACGACGAAAGAGATTAGTCTTATCTAAATAAGCGTGAAAAAAAAAATACATCGCCGTAAGGATTTTGATGTTAAAAATCAACTTAGACGGTAATAGTTAAACATTTTATAAGTTTGTGTTATTATCTTGACTTTATCTAATGTTGAATTCACGATTAAAAAAAAAAAAGAAATTCAGATTTAGCTTTACCTCATGTTCCATGTAAATATTATTAACATAAACAAATGGATGCTGCAGGTGACAAGAATCCACTGACAGCATCTCGTAGCCATGTGGTGCATGTTGATGATGTAGCTAGAGCACATATATTCTTGCTTGAACATCCTAATCCAAAAGGGAGATATAATTGCTCACAGGGCGTTGTAACTGTTGAACAAATAGCTGAATTTTTTTCTACCAAATACCCAGAATTTCAAATACCATCACTTGAGTGAGTTCTATCATGTCCTTCTCCATAGACAAATCTTTATTAAATTTATAAGATCTCTCTCTTTTTATTGTAACAAATATTTAATTTATTTTCTTTTTCCAGGGAGGTGAAAAAAATTAAAGGTCCCAAGCTTCCACATTTAACCTCGGAAAAACTCATGGATGCTGGATTCGAGTTCAAGTATGGCCTTGAGGAAATGTTTGATGATGGAATTCAATGCTGCAAGGAAAAGGGTTTTTTGTAATCTATTTGAGCCATGACGTTAAGAAGATGTATGATGGTAGTAATTAAATAATATGTTGCATGGCATTGACAACAACATATATATGCTTAAGTCATTTATAATAAACGCTTGTCTGTATTATTTTGGCATAGACTTTTAGAAATGGATTGATTTTCTCCTTTCAAATCTAGAACCATCTTTTCTTTGTCACTCATAATTTCCTTATCATGAGCACATAGTTGAATATGTTTAAGGACAAAAATAAAATATACGTAGTTATTAAAGTAAACAAGGAGAATATGTCAGACTTTAATGACGGGGCTGAATATTATGCCACTAGATATATATGGCAACCCTAACAAGTACGTAGATCAATTAATAAATGATTATTCCAACTTAATCAATATTTTAGAATTTGAATTCTGAGTATGCACTTCCAGAAAAAGCTTTGTCGCCTTTGAGATTTTGCCGGGCTTGATTGAATTAGTTGGATGAACTGGTCGAGAAGTTAAAAAGAAAATAAAAAAATATGAATATAATTAAACCACATACCAAAAAAAATGACTAGGCTCATGGGTAAAAAAAGAAAGGGAAATTTATTTATTTTTTCTCTAGTTTAATTTTTATGGACTCCCGGTGTAAAAAGTATACCTAATTATCTTGTTTCTCACCTAATCGTAGAAAAAATCTTTAGTACTACGCCTTTTGATAAAAAAGAAAAAAAAAATATTTTACCAATACTTTTTTGTATAATTTTTTTAAGTCCACTTTTTTTCTTTTGGTATAACTGTAGGGTTTATAAGAGTTATGTTGTAGGAAAAATATTTATGTTATGTTATAGAGATTCGTTTTGCATGCTGGAATTTTTTATTTTATTTTTTACTACACGCCTAACAAAATGTTGTGAGTGTAGGAAATTTTTTCTAATCATATTAAATTATAAATGGTAAATCCATAAAGAAGTAGTTGATATACGCGGATATCAACTCGCTGATATGCGCGGATATCAACTCACTGATATTGAGAGATGTACCGAAATTGAATTGCTGATTTCTTTCTGGTCAAATCATGTCGATCGTCCTATTTACTATGCCTTGTAATACGTTTTTATCAATTTTTAGTAGCTTTTACATAAGTGCATTTAAAAAAAAAGTTTTATAAAAGTTATATTGTAGGAAAAGTGATTGTGTTATGTTATAGAGATTCGTTTTACGTGTCGGAGTTTTTTTTATTTTTTTTGTTGCGGATCCCACAAAATATTATGAGTGTAGAAAAATTTTTATGATCATGTTAAATGATAGATGATAAACCCTTAAATAAATTCAACTCATTCTCGATTTAATAAAATTTACATAAGTTTCATTCAACCAATAAAAATATATTAAAGTATATGTTGCTAAGATTTTTTTGTAAATGTTTCAAAAGTTTCAACTAGTATATTTTGAACATTAAAACCTCTTAAGAGTGACATGCTCTCTACATGTAAATAGTGACTTTTTAGTTGTGAACATTAGGTCATTGATTGATCTGCACATCGGTTTAGCGGTTAAAAGTCAACTTAAAGGATGGTAGTAAAATATTTTATAATTAGTGTCGTTATTATCTTTGATTTATCTAAAGTGGAGTTAATACCGAAGACCAACAAATTCAGATTTATCTCTATACTTCAAGTTCTTTAATACTGCCGTCATTTTGGCGCCATCCACGAAATTTTAGCACGACTGTACGAGAGAGACCGATTCTTTTAAGTAGATGACGTGATCAGCAAATATTTTTATTTAAGAATTTTTTAAAGTGAAATGACTAAAATAAGATATCATCATTAATATTTCAATCATATCTTATTTATTTTTTTAAATATTTTTATAACTCTCTCAATCTATTTCTTTTACCTCCAAAACCTTCATTACATAATGGAAAGGTCATAGGGAAATCCGGACATTAATGACTTACAACTTCAATTAAATACAAGTCTCATCTAAATTCAGCACATTAAGTATTAAAAATACAAATGCAATTTATAATAGGGTTTTATGAGTATCATGTTAGATAACCGAAGAAAATTTTCCTACCCACACACACAACTAAGAGGTATGGTTTTTATAATCCACATTTTTTTTTTTTGGACCCAAACTATAAAATATTGTTTAATGAATGAGATATTTCTCTTTCATCATTCCATTTTCTCTCTCTTCTTTATTGTGAGGGTAGGAAAATGTTCTTATATCATGCAACATTATACTCATTAAACCCTTTATAATAACCCTAATTTATTAAAGGTGAAATTGCATGGATTAATTATTTAAGAGTTCTCTTTTTTTGCAATTACTGCAGATAAGTTATTTGTAATAATTCCAATACGATGTCGTTTTGGGGCGCAAATCATAGTGTTTTTGTAATTTTAGTTTATTTCAAGATTATTATAGTCTTCATAATTATAATTTTTTAATCTTTCAATCCCAAAACGACGTCGTTTTGGAAGTAAATACAGATAAAAAAAATTTGGTGAAAAAATACAAATAATTTATCTGCATTAACTGCAGAAATATTTTTTCAAATTATTTAATTATACATATTGTTGATTAATTAAGGAAAATACATAGTTAAAAAAATGTGGAGTGGTGTTTATTGAGAAAACACATTGGTGGGGTGGTTAAGTGTTGGTAAGTGAGCAAATGCGAAATTTTTGAAAATCCCACTTAAGTAATACTCTCTCCGCCAAATGATGGCCCGATTTGATTTCTGTTTTGAAAAATAATTTTTTTTGTTTTCAGAACAAAAAAATTAAAAAACTCGTTTGGTAAGAGTTGTTTTGTTTAAAATCAAATTTAGAGAACATATATGAGTTGTTTTTGTTTTCTATTTTGGTTTTTAACTTAAACAAAAATTAAATATAGAAAACAACTATTTCCATAACTATTTTACAAAATAGTTTTAAGAACAAAAAAACCAGAACACAATCAAACAGACCCGACATTTCTTCCTCCTCCATTTATGAGCCACTAAGGAGCTTAAAACACATCTTCCTAGTTTCTCCATGAAATCATTTAGTGTTGGAACCAAAAGTTCATAGAAACCAAAGAACAACATAACTTATAAATCAAAATCTTGAGAAAACCAAGGAATTAATAAATATATGCTTTTTTAGTTGACGGTAGTAAATATTTTTTCATAATTAGTTGTAGTCAACTTTTAATGAATTAACAAGGAATTGGGTATTGTGAATTGCACCAGTAGGAAAACAAAGGTTGAAACGTTCAAAATATTAAAGTACTTAAAAACACTTGTATAAATTATTTGAAAAGGATTCTTTTATCAAAATTAACTTATGAATAAGGGAATTCTTAAATCTTTTAAAAGTTTTATACTATTTTATTGAAAATATTACATACGATCTTATATTTCTATATGCCATTAGATTTAATATAACATATTATTAAATTAGATTTAACTATTGTTAAACTGCCAGAAGTATTACTTTCCGAATATATACAATATGTTTCTTCTTGTATAGATTAATGATCCTCACTATTTAACTTATTTAAAAATTATTTCGTAAAGAAAAATGTTTATCTTTTTTAGAGGATAGTCATTTTAATTAAAATTAATGTTTTTTATATATATAAATTTTAAAAAACTCTCATTTTTCTCATAATAATTTTTGTTTCTCTCGTCGTAAAATATAATAATTTTGACTAAAATGACATAATTTTATGTTCTTTAAAAGGAAAACACTAATACTTTATCTTCTAATTTTTGTAGAAAATAATTATCTTTTGATTTTGTTAAATTCTCACTAAATCTGTCTAAAATTTCTTCTTATATAACATAGTCAAATCTTTTTTTTTTTTTTTGATAAATAAAAGGGCTAGAAGCCCAAAACAAAGAACAGAACCCAAAAGGAAACTTTTGAGAGCTAAAATGAATACCATAATTTAATTTTTGTTTCTCTCGTCGTAAAATTTTATGTTCTTTAAAAGGAAAACACTAATACTTTATCTTCTAATTTTTGTAGAAAATAATTATCTTTTGATTTTGTTAAATTCTCACTAAATCCGTCTCAAATTTCTTCTTATATAACATAGTCAATTCTTTTTTTTTTTGATAAATAAAATGGCTAGAAGCTCAAAACAAAGAACAGAAACCAAAAGGAAACTACCCGGGGAGAGCCACAGAACGGTCCCTACCCACAGAAGCAAGATCACCCAGATATAAAGGATTAATACCACAAGGTGGATGACTAAAGAGACAATGATCAGCATGCTCAGGATCATCCAACAAAAAATTAGCTAACCAGTCTGCGTAAGTGTTGGCTTCCCGAAATGTATGCTGAAGACGAATATTCCAATCCTTTCCAAGCCACGTCCGTATACGAGAGACCAAATGCCCCTCACAGACTGCTACACCACGAGTGGTGAGCACAGTAATTGCCAAAAGCGAATCACTATATAATATAACATTCCTGTAACCACTAATCCAAGCCAGAGGCCTCTCAAAATACCCCACAATTCAGCTTTGAAAGAAGAACAAGAGCCCAATCTATAAGAAAAACCATCCAGCCAAACACCTTGAGAGTCTCTCAATACACCTCCGCAAGCTGCCAAACCAGGATTGCCACGGGAAGCACCATCAGTATTCAATTTAACAAATCCTTCCATGGGAAATGGTATCCAGCTCTCCACTTCCACCATACCAGGAAGAAATCCTTCTGATGCAACATCTTCCAAGCAAAATTTTTAACTCTTTGAGGTCCCTTCCAAGACCAGAGACAACTCCAAATCTGCTTAGAACCATCATCAATAACATCATTATGATAATTTATTTAGGAATTCTTTTGACTTCCTCCGCTTTTGTTTTATTTCTTTTGATAATTTTTTTTAACTAGTTAGTATTTTGCATATTAATTGCATGAATATTCTTAAATTCAGGAAAATTTTAAAAATAATTAAAATATAAAATATTGAAAATTGTAAGAAAGACCTGTACAATAAATTTATGTAAAATTTTAAAAATTATATTAAAACAAAATATTTTAAAAATTATAAAAGTATGAATAATTATTTAAAAAAGCTTGAACTTAAAATAAAATAAAAGAATAATATATGTCATTTAAAAGAAATCTAGAAATGGATAACTCCATCTTATATTTATTAATAGAATGAGAAAAGTTTAGGTGGAGTTAAAGCAATGGAAACATCGGCTTACCAAAAAAAAAAAACGGATGTTCCATTAAAATTAGAATAGACCCCTAACCTCTTTAAAAATTAGAATAAATACATTTTTAGGTACTTAACAAAAAATACGATTCTCGCTTTAGTCTTTTACAAAAAAAAAATAGTCTCGAGGTCACTCAAAAATTTAAAGTGGACCAATTTAGTTGAAATTGTGGTCCTAGCAAATTCAAAAAAGACCCACATTAGTCCTTCAAAAAAACTAAAATGGATCCACTTTTAATTTCTTACGGATGTCGAGATTATTTTTTTATAAGAGAATAAAGTGAAAACCATATTTTTTATTATGGATGCAAAAAAAGTATTTATTCTAAAAATTAATTTGTGAGAGGAATTATATGTTTCATTTATTTTTATTTTTATTTTTGGAATTTAAGGAAAAAAATTACACAACAGGGCCACATCTCAAATATGTTTCATTTATTAATAGACTTAATATTTGCTTACAAAAGCTGACAATTCAATAAAAGTTGACATATTCAATCTGACTTTGCTTTCTACGTCGATTTCTTTGTTAGTTTTTCAACCAAGTAGATTAAAGAAACCAATCGAGAGTATTCCAAAACCAACGCTCCTATAACAAACTATTACCGTTTTCTGTACCAGGGAATGATTTGGTGGTTGAGGTGATAGTTTTTGAATTTTGACAATGATATATCCCCAGAAAGCGTCTTTCAAACGAAGAGCATGATTAATTGCCTTTATATTTTTACGGTCAATTCGACTTTATCGGATTATTCTAATAATTAATGAAATGATAATTTTTTTTTTAAAAAATATCCTTTATGACTTGTCCACTAAATATTATAGACACTTTTAATCTTTGTACAATTTTTTTTTTTTTTTGGTACACTAATCATTGTACAATTAACTAGTACATGATGCATTTATATATACTTCCATGTTCATAACAAATGGAAACAACACAACAGTTAGTATAATTTAAATGAAAAAAAAATTTAAAGAACGTTGACAGCTAGTATTGATCCATTTTTAACATCTTGCGTGCTGCATGTTTTTTTTTTTTTTGGGTAAACTGCGTGCTACATGTTTGGACACGAAGCATGTGACTTATATGCATCGATTAATGCCATTTGGTGCAATTAACAGAAGATCAGGGACAAATTGTTGGTAGTTGACTGAAAGGGTGTGTGTAATTTTAAAGGATGTAAAGTTGTGTCATTTTAAGAGACAGGTAAAGATAGATAAAGGAGGAGAGAGAATTGACAAAAAAAATAAAGGTGTGGGTCTCACCTCTTTGGGTGAGTGAAAGGATATAAGTTGTGTCATTTAAAAAGATAAACATTTTTCCTGACTGAAATCGTGCTCTTTGCTGTGAATTTAATTTATTTCAAAATAAAAATTTCTATTAATCGTTTGAAAAAGATTTAAAAATATATGTAAACATAAACTGATATTAAACATGTTCATGTGAACTGTTTGGAAATGAGCTTACATCTGTTTTCCTTCACATGATGAAGTATCACGCAAACAATAGTGCTGTTTGGTAGGAGTAATTTTTTAGAAATGATAGGAAAGTGAAAATGGGATTCATATATATCCATGTTTGGTAGGAGTTTTTTCACAATATTTTTCCGGCCATCCAATTTGCCTTGCATTTCGTTTTATGTACAAATTGTGAATCATTTCTCTTTCTCAAAATACCTCTGAATGGGTGGTATTTTTTTATCACTGGGTGTAGGGATTTGGACACAATGTTTTTAGGACAAATGTGCCCTTACTCTGCAGAACTTGTCTGCATTTTGGTGCTCTCCTTCACTCTAGTTTTGGGATATCTACAGATGAAGAAGTGTAAAAATCCACACAGGTAAAAGAGAAAATCCATGAGCAGACCGGCAACGAAGGCAAGAGCATCGACGGCGGCAAGACAACCGACAACGAAGGAACGGCGAGGGCGGCAAGACAGACCGCCATGTATGGTTCTCTCTATTGGGAGATCCATTGTTTCTGTGTGAAAAATAAAACTTTCATTATCATTTTTAAAAAAATAAAGTGTAGCTAAAGCCAATAAGCAGAGCAAGAGGGTCGATAAAAAAAGGGCGCAGCTTGCCTTGAAAGAAGGTTGGCAAAAAAAAACAACGATATTTCTCTTTATATTAAAAAAATAAAGTGAAGGTGAGGTTATTTTTGTAAAATAACCTCATATTCCCATTAACATTTCATAATCAACCAAACAAAGACTCAGTACATTCAACCAACAAATTCTAGTAATATTTTCGCATATTAAACAACTTTTTTATAACATTTCTAAGTAATTCACTTTCTCATCATATTCCTAATAATCATGACTCCCAAACACCAAAAAATTTCTTTGCGGAACGCCCTACAGAAAAAGCTTTGTCGCCTTTAAGATTTCGCCCGCCTTGATTGAATTAGTTGGGTGAACTGGTGGAGAAGTTTAAAAATATATATATATGAATATAATTAAGGATTTTATAATTCTCATGTTGGAGGAGAATTGAAATTTTATGTTGTAGATATAAAAGGCATGTGAGACCCATGTGTTAGAAAATATTATATGTAGGACCCATATCAGCACGGAAATCGAAGAGAGTATAGGAAAATTATAATTCTCATGTTAAATGAGAATTATAAAACCCTATAATTAAAGCACATACCAAAAAAATTGACTAAGCTAATGGGTAAAAAAAGAAAGGGAAAAGTATTTTTTTTCTTTTTAGTTTAATTTTTATGGACTCCCGGTGTAAAAAGTATACCTAATTATGTTAGGGAAATAATACTCTCATATCACATGAGGTACTTCCATTTTCCTACACAAATTCATTTTCCATGCCAATTAATTTTTCTTTTCTTTTTTAATATAAAATATGGGACCCATATTTAACTTCTCTCTACTTTTTTTCTCTCCTACAATCCTACAACATAAGAAAAGTTAAACCCATTATGTTATTTCTCACCTAATCGTGGAAAAGTTCTTTCTTTAGTACTTCGCCTTTTGATAAAAAAGAAAAAAGAAATTACCAATACTTTTTTGTATACTTTTTTTTAAGTCTAATTTTTATTTTTATTTTCTTTTTGTATAAATGTACCTAAAGTAGTAGTTGAAATGCGCGGATGTCAACTCATTGATATGCTCGGAGAAAACGTTGTCTGCTATAATATATTTATTGAGATGAAAAAATTTAACATGTTCCGGTCCCGTCATTTATTCAGGTTCCTTTTCTATAAATAAAAAGTTTTCTTTTATTTCTATTTTTTTTTTTTAATTTTTTCACCCTCCGTCCCTTTTTTTTTTTTTGAGAGAGACCACCATGATCCCGCCCCAAAAAAAATCTTCTCTGATTGAGAGATGTACCGAAATTGAATTGCTAATTTTTTTCTGGTCAAATCATGTCCATCCTCCTGTTTACTAGGTCTTATAATATGTTTTTATCATTTTTTAGTAACTTTTACGTAATTGTTATTAAATAAAGGATTTTATAAGAGTTATGTTGTATGAAAAGTGATTGTGATATGTTATAGAGATTCGTTTTACGTGCCGGAGTTTTTTTTTGCTGCGGGCCCCACAAAATATTATGTGTGTAGGAAAAATTTTTTGGTCATGTTAAATGATAGATGATAAACTCTTAAATAAATTCAACTCATTCTCTGTTTAATAAAATTTACATAAGTTTCATTCAACCAATAAAATATATTAAAGTATATATTGCTAAGATTTTTTGTAAATGTTTCAAAAGTTTCAAGTAGTATATTTTGAACATTAAAACCTCTTAAGATTGACATGTTCTCTGCATGTAAATAATGACTTTTTACTTGTGAACATTAGGTCATTGATTGATCTGTACATCGGTTTAGCGGTTAAAAGTCAACTTAAAGGAATATGGTAGTAAAACATTTTATAATTAGTCTCGTTATTATCTTTGATTTATCAAAAGTGGAGTTAATACGGAAGACCAACAAATTCAGATTTATCTCTGTAATTCGGAAATATTTTTTATGTTCAAGGATCATTTAATAATTTCGTAATCCCTCTCACAACACTAATTTTTTCTTTGCTTTTTTATTTCTACTATTTTTTTTTCCTTCTCAATTTTACCCTCTCATTTATACTAGACGTACCACCTAAAAAATGATGGTCTCCTATCAGTATAAATTCTCTCCTATACTTCAAGTTCTTTAATTCCGCCGTCATTTTGCCGCCATCCACGAAATTTTAGTATGACTGTACGAGAGACCGATTCTTCTAGATATAAATGGGGTAAGTAGATCACGTGGTAAGCAAATATTTTTATTCAAGAATTTTTTAAAGTGAAATGACTAAAATAAGATATCATCATTAATATTTCAATCATACTTATTTATTTTTTTAAATATTTTTATAACTCTCTCAATTTAAAAAAGAAATTCTATTTCTTTTACCTCCAAAACCTTCATTACATAATGGAAAGGTCATAGGGAAATCCGGACATTAATCACGTACAACCTCAATTAAATACAAGTCTCATCTAAATTTAGCATATTAAGTATTAAAAATACAAATGCAATTTATAATAGGGAGTTAATTTTCTTATTTTACATGAGAAAATTATCTCATATTACACTCACAATACATGAGTGGGGTCCACAAAAACTTTTTTGTCTTCTCACCTTTTTGTGGGACCCACTCATGTATTGTGAGTGTAGCATGAGATAATTTTCTCATGTAAAATGAGAAAACTATTTCCTTTTATAATAACCTTAATTTGTTAAAGGTGAAATTGCATCGATTAATTATTTAATTATGCATATTATTGATTAATTAAAGAAAATAATTAACTCACTGAAATGAGGAAGCCATCGAGCATATGCAGAAATTTTGAAAATCTCACTTAAGTGATAGTCTCGCACCACCAAATCACATTTCTTCCTCACCAACTGAGAGTACCTCCGTTTATGAGCCACTAAGGAGCTTAAAACACATCTTCTTTATTTCTCCATGAAATCATTTAGTGTCGGAACCAAAAGTGCATAGAAACTAGAGAAGAAAATAACCTATAAACAAAAATCTTGAGAAAACCTTTGTGTGTTGAGATTTCGCACCGTAAAAGTGGCACCCCATCCTTGAGAGAGTGACGTGGTGCTTTGCTTGAGGCGAAGGTTGGAAAACACTCCTCGGGTCATTTGAGGATCATCTATAGTAATAAACTAGAATTTTACTGAGTTTGTGAAACTTTGATTTCTAGGATTTTAAATGAAAATTTTGCATGGATGTTGGTGTTGAGGCGTGATTGAGGTGTGGTTATGTTAAAGAATATGCTTAGGAAGTGATTTAATCGGTGAAGATGTGTTTAGATTATCATTTTGGTTCTCTACATGATTTTCAAAATTTTCATGTCATAGGCATTGTGATTAGTTATATTTCAAATAGTGGTGGATGCTTGGATATTGATTGTGTTCATTGTTTCTTGGATTGAGACAAGTGGACAATGTAACAGCCCGTGTTAACCCGGTTTGTTAACACCATATCGTATTAAGCCACGCTTAATTAAAATGCGGAATAACTTTTTCTTGAATTCAATTATGACGTCATTAACTTAACCATCTTGATTACTTAATCATTTTCATAAAAATACTGCCTGTATGTAAATTGCAAGACATCTAACTGGAATACCTCATATATAAATATAGGTGAGTATCTAAAGCCACAGGTCTACACAAGTAGCCTGGGTCAAAATCCTGATACTTTAATTACAACATTAACATAAAAAGGCGATAACAATCATGTGGCATGGACAAACCCCATGCTCACCAAATAAGGCAACAATGCCCACAAATAGTCTCAACATAACTTAACATAATAAAGCATAAAACATAACAGCAGTCTAATAAACAGCAATCCACAACCAGCACGTCAATATCAACTCAGCTCTGGCCTCCTGCCACCTGAGCCCTCAACATTACCTGACCCTGAAATAAGCGTCCCCAAACGTGGGGTGAGATCTCTAACAAGAAATCTCAGTAAGACAAGGGGTCCTCAAGGAGTCTCCACCCCAAGCTCACTTACATGTGTAATATAAGTTCTAAAACAGTATTACAGTATAAGTTCCAAAATCATGCGATGCGGCAATTAATCATGTCATGTGTGCTTTCAAATCTACTGGCCAGAGAAATGTAGGAATACGTCTATGCCTACATGAGTACATGGATACTACCTGCACCTCACCCACATGCTTCTCCATCTTGTATGTACTACATACTCAGGATTGCCGTCTAGGTGGACACCACATGCATATCATAATAGCTCATTACATATAAACAGCTCAACAGCATTTCCAAAATAATCAAAGCATGTAACACAGCATGCATAAACCCATCCCCATGGGACATGGTGGAACATCAAAATGGCTAAACCGAGGACACGAAAGCTTACCTTGCAAGCTAGCTATCCAAGCCAAGAGTCCAACCACTCACTAGTCCACAAACAGCAGTATCACAATCTGATATGGACCATTAACAAGTCAATATAAATGCATCACAAGCATACAACTTAAAGACTACGCCTTTCCTTTACGTTTTACGTCTTAAGGCTTCCAACAAAGCCATAAGCCCTTAATCATGTGATTCTGACTTAGTTCATTTATTACAGAAGTTCAACTTCCTTAAACTTGGGTCCACACACACCCAATAGCTTACTGTTCATACAGTACAGCTACTGTCTGCGCAGAACCCAGGATATCCGGATATCAGAAGGGGTATATCCGGATATGCCATATCCGGATATCACACTGGACATATCCGGATATGTCATATCCGGATACCCAGATCCCATATCCGGATATCAATATCCGGATACCATATCCGGATACTGATATCCGGATATCTGTTCTACAAATATCCGGATATCTCACGTCAGAATGCTTTTTCTGCATTTCGTGAATATCCATCCCAAAGGTCCAACTTTTAACACATGTACACGTTAAAGCATGCATCTTTAGTTCATTTTAGGTTCATATACCTTATACCCTCTTGTTTACTCATTAAACATGGCCAAGACATCAACTTTAAGCATCATAAACTCATGATCATAGTGGGGTAACTTACCAAAGTTCAAAACAGAGGCAAGTTGTGCTTTTGGAGCTCTCCCAAGGTTCCTCAAACTCAGCCTAAGTAGGAGCACGAAAATGGCACTTCAAGATGGGTTCTTGCACCACAAGAAGGCACTTTGAAGCTCACAATGACTACCACAAAGTAGCCATTACTAAAGCTTCAAACTCATGCTCACTAACTACCCCTCAACTCAGAATGATGGCCACAATGCAGCCCCAAGGTTTACTCTCACCTTCACAAGTGTTTAAACAAGCATGAAAGATGATCACTTGGCTAAAGAATGAAGAAGGAAGAAGAAGAAGAAGAAGAAGAAGAAGGAGAAGAAGAAGAAGGAGAAGGAGAAGGGTGGCAGCTGCAGCCACTATTCACGTTCAATGTGCATGCCTAGGGTTTTGTGCCTACTAATGGGTCTATTTATAGGCCCAAGCCACTAACCGCGCAGTATTAGCCTTAATCGCAAAGTAAAAGATCTTGATCCCAAACTTCGGATTCTAGACCTACGCATTTTTCTAAGATTTGTCATATTTTTATTTTATTTTTCGGAGCACCTTTCCGGTACGCGCTTTTCCATAGCCAGTATCAGTTCTGGCATCAGATTACGTCATTTTGACTTGAAACTTGTTTTACAAGTCCTACATAATATTATAGTAATTAACATGCATTCGTTGTAATTTTCCGGGATACTTTTCCGGTACGCATTTATACCGAGTAGCAGAACCGGTATCTGCACTTTTCTTCCGAAAAGCGACTTTCAGCATTTTTACTCACTCAATATAATTATCTAAGCCCATTAATACTTATTAGGGTCAATTATGGAATTATTTCCTAATTATCATAATTAATTCGCTAATTACCTTAATTAGCGGTGCGGGTTCTTACAGACAATGTGTTGGAATGGGTGGTGGCTGCTAGGGTTGGCAAAACGGGCCAACCAGCCCGACCCAACCCGCATTAAACTTAAAAAAAATGTGTCAGGTTAGGGTTGGCTCGAAAAAAAAAAGGGCTAGAAAACCCAACCCAACCCGACCCGAGTCAGGTTAGGGTTGGCTCGCGGGTTGGCTTGAAAAAATAGCTCGTGAGTTGGCTCGTGGGTTGGCTAGAAAATTGCTCGCGGGTTGGCTTGTTTTCAGCCTATTTAAATGAGTGCGTATTAATGCATCAGCTATATGACTTCCATCAACTTAAACAAATGGTTACAAAAGAAAAATATTTTAGTTTCGAATTTTCTTACAAATTTGCATCAACGTCAAGAAACAATCAGAACTATTTGTTACCAAATGGGTAAGATATTTGAACCAAACAGAGCCAGCACAGCCTAACAATATAAAAATGACAGGGATGTGAGAAGATTATAGACTTAGGTTTAGAGAAGGAAGAAAAATAATGACAACATGTGTGAATTTTGTCCATTTTTGTGTATTATATTTAGTATTTTCTTATTAAAAAAAAAATACTCAATCCGCGAGCTGACTCGTTTGACTAGTGAGTTGGCTTGTTTTTTCACGAACTGGCTTGGGTCGGGTTGGCTCGGGTTGGCAGCTCATTTGTGCCAACCCAACCTAGTGGCCGCCTTAGGGTTTTTAGAAAATGAAGAAGAAAGTGGAATAGGCAGAGTCTTTAGGTATTAATACTAAGTTAAAACATTTAAATGAGTAAATACCCTTTTTCCAACCACTTAAGTCCCTTGATCTAACTCAATGACTAATTAATTTATGCAATCTTCCTTGTTATTTAACTTAATAAAATATACAAAATTATAGTCACCACTTTAGTTCGGTGTTCCGGGGTATGTATTTTTACCGCGAAACACTCAAAATTCACACTTTTCATCGAAAAGTTATTTAATTTAAATAATTAGACTTTCTTTCTAATTAATTTGTCTAAATTCTTATATTATTTCTAACATCACAATTTATTTGTAAGTTATCGGATAATTCGCCTACCCGCAGGTTTACCCCAAATGACAATGTTCACAATTTTATCATAATGATGACTTAATTTCAAACAATTAAATCTCTCATCTAGTAATTCCCTTTTAATTATTATTAAATTTATAAAATTTCCATTTAACGATGCAGATTCTTACATCTATCCCGCCTTTAAAGGAGCTAATCAAGGAGATTATTTATTGTGGTCCGGGACCACAGTTCTTTTGGTGGTTCCTTAATGTAAATTGAAGGATAAAAATGAAAAATAAGAGAAAAAATAACAGGGGTAAAAAAGAAAAGAGAATTGATATCGTGAGAGGGATCAACAGATTATGGGTGGTTCTGGACCATAATAAATATTTCACTAATCAAAAATATTCCAAACCAACGCTCCTAACAAATTATTACCGTTTTCTGTACCGCTGAGGGATAGTTTTTGACGATGATATATCCCCAGAAAGAGTTTATCAAACAAATTAAAGAGCATGATTAATTGTACAATGAACTAGTACATGATGCATTTATATTGATCCTTTATATTGAGCCTTTATATTTTTACGGTCAATTCGACTTTATCGGATTAGTCTTAATTAATGAAATGATAATTTATTTATTTTTTTAAAAAAAATCCTTTATTAATTGTCCACTAAAGATTATAGAAACGTTTAATCATTATACAATGAACTAGTACATGATGCATTTATACTTCCATGTTCATAACAAATATTGACAGCTAGTATATATTGATCCCTTTTAACATCCTGTGTGCTACATGTTTGGACACGCAGCATGTGACTTATATGCATCGAGTAATGCTACTTGGTACAATGAACAGAAGATCAGAGAGAGGACAAATTGTTGTTAGTTGACTGAAATCATGCTCTTACCTGTGAATTTAATTTATTTTAAAATAAAATTTTCTGTTAATCGTTTGAGAAAGATTTAAAAATGGGGTTTACTTTTACCATTTAACATGACACAACAAGTTTTCCTATCCACAACATTTTATGGGGCCGACACTTTTTAAAGAAAAAAGTAAAAAAGAAAATTACGGCACGCAAAACGAATCTCTGTAACATTACATAATCACTTTTCCTACACCATAATTCTTATAAAATCCTTTAAGAATATATGTAAACATAAACTGATATTAAACATGTTCATGTGAACTGTTTGGAAATGAGCTTACATCTGTTTTCCTTCACATGATGAAGTATCACATTGTAACAAAAGCTCTATAGAAGAGTCACCATCAATATCTTAAACAAAGGTTGAGAGAAGGGAAATGGTAAAAGGAGACGACGGATTTAAATTTTTGGATGATAGCAACTCATAAAATGATAAATGCAAAATATTCCCTCAATAACCCAACATGAGGTATTTATAGATGAGAAAATATTATCTACTCATCAGAGAGATAGAGTCATAACCATTTTATCCGGTGGATATCACCACCGGCGAAGCCACGTTAGTGCCAGCAAGTACCTTGGCATCGTCTAATTTAGCATGTATCAAGCGTAGCTAAATAAACATAGAAAATCATATTTCAATTTATTTGAAAATTAACCACATTATGAATGTAGTTATATAACCGTAGCTATTTTAGTATCAGCTGAAATTTTTTACACCAGCTAGAATACTTTGCTGGCTCCACCTCTGGACATCACAATTATGCGTGACTCGTGAGGCTAGTATATCTCAGAAGTCAGAACGAGACATTCTCAATTATAAATCTAAAAGTTTCATTTTCGAAAAATAAAAGAGTCATCCCTTAAATGGGCCTTCATTGGCCTGCCATGACACAGGACTAGTAAAGCTTGTCCAAAATATTACAAATTAACTAATTAAAGTTTGTATTTCTGTTATGTCAAATAAGAGAAATTTTGTCTCTTACACATAGAATAAATGGTGAGATCACCCACTTTATTTAAAAAGAAAAATACGAAAATCAAAGTAAAAATAGAAGAAAAAAACTTCTCATACATCACATGAGAGAAATAAAATCCATTAATTAAAGACAAAATTAGTTTTTGTTCAAAACAAATGACAAAAGTCCGCCAACAGCAGCAATTACAAGTAACCCGTTTGTTTAAGCAACATAAACCTAGCATTTAGAAAAAAAATTATCCACTGTCTCACCCAGTCATTTAACTATAATATTAATATAAGGTACGTATGTGCGTTCGTGTGTGTATATATATATATATATATATATATATATATATATATATATATATATATATCAAGTTTCAAGCAGAACCAACAATACTAAAAGTAGAGGAAAGAAAAAAAAGGATATACCGCAAAAGGAAGTGTGTCCAAATGGAAGAGGGAAAGGGAAGAGTTTGTGTAACTGGAGGTACAGGTTTTATTGGTTCATGGATCATCAAGAGACTCCTTGAAGATGGTTACACTGTTAATACCACTGTTAGAACTCATCCAGGTAACCCTTTTGATTTTAACATTTTCTTAAAACAATAAATAAATTCCGTATGTAATTGAAAAACAATCACATGCGAAGTATATTTTATTTGTTGTTGTTATTATTGTTATTATTATGAGTTTTATAAGAGTTATGTCGTAGGAAAGTGATTGTGTTATGTTATAGAGATTCGTTTTGCGTGCCAGAGTTTTTTGTTTTTTGTTGTGAGCCCCACAAAATGTTGTGTGTGTAGGACATTTTTTGTGATCATGTTAAATGATAGATGATAAACATTATTATTATTATTATTATGATATGATATTCGTGTTATAATCATGACTATTTGTGCAATAATATTTTTATGTATATTTAGCAGAACGCAAGAGAGATGTTAGCTTCCTCACAAATCTTCCAGGTGCATCCAAAAGGCTACAGTTTTTCAACGCTGAACTTAGCAACCCAGAAAGTTTCAGTGCAGCAATTGAAGGGTGCATTGGGATATTCCACACTGCTACTCCAATTGATTTTGCAGTTAGTGAACCTGAGGAAACAGTGACCAAAAGAACCATTGATGGGGCATTAGGCATTTTAAAAGCATGCCTAAATTCAAAGACAGTGAAGAGAGTTGTTTACACTTCTAGTGCTTCTGCTGTTTGCTGGCAGGACAAGGAAGAAGAAGTGATGGATGAGAGTTATTGGAGTGATGTCAATCTTCTTAGAGCTTTGAAGCCATTTGCTTGGTCATATGCTGTTTCTAAGACATTGGCTGAGAAAGCTGTTCTTCAATTTGGAGAACAACATGGGTTGGATGTTGTCACTCTTATACCTACTTTTGTTCTTGGACCCTTCATTTGTCCCAAGCTCCCTGGCTCTGTTTATTCCTCACTGTCTTTGTTGTTTGGTAAGTGCTGGATCTTTTTTACCACTAATTGTTTTTTGAGAAATTTGAGTTTGATTTGTCATGTGTTGATCAATTATCTATGGCAGCTAAGTTTTCTGTTTAGATCTTGTCATTTTGCTGGTCCTTACATATACATATCTTCATCAACTTTAATTGGTTTTCAATCACTGTATTGGAGAAAAAAATTTATGCGGGAATCACAGTATAACGAGAAAATGAGTTTTTTTAAGAATATTATTAAAAAATTATTTAATAGACTAAAATATTCGTGAAAATATTAAATTAATTTTCTTGATGCTATGTTTAGTTATATTAAAATTTTCTTTGTCATCAAAATCGTAAAATAACATCCCCTACATAATATTTTTGGATGATTTTTTCAAAAAAACTTAAACACAAAATAAAATTCTGGAAAAATCAGATTCTCAAATAAAATTTAATTTTTTTTATGCCAAACGTAAACAAATAAAATTACCACTATTGATTTCAAGGGGATCCCAAAAAAATCCTTGTTCCAAAATTTAGGAGGAATTTAGTACAGAAAAAAATTTTATTTATCATTTAATTTATAATAATATCCGAACATTTAAAATTTAGAAAAATTCAATTTCCGAAAAATCTGAAAAACACCGCTTATCAATACGATACGATATAATTCAATACATCAGTGATTCTTGACTTTTGCGACTTCAATACGATATAATTCGTCCGCCGCTAATTTAGAAGACTGTGCGCCGGTGATGTGATGTTGATGTTTGCATTTATTACTATACCGCAATCCAAACATGAAGTCCGTGAAGTATATTAAAAAGGGAAAAATTAATCCACGTGCTTATAATTTTTTTAGTACACATTTTTTTTATAACTGTATCATTTTTTCTTTATATTTCAAGTGTTAAAGCCCACAAGTTTATCTTTATGACATGAGATAATTTATCTCCTTTAACATGAGATTTATAAAACCCTATTAGAAATTATAGTTGTAATTTTGATATTTAAAAATTGGAAAAAATACAGGTCATTTCAAAGGATGTGAAATTATGTCATTTTAAAAGAGAGAAAGAGATAGATAAAGAGAAAAAAGAGTGGACAAAAAAATTAAAGATATAAATCGCATTTCTTTGTGAGAGTAAAATGATATAAATTGTATCAATTAAAAAACAAACATTTTTTCCTTAAAAATTATGTTTTGTTGGCAAAGAGTCGGCTATCTGTAATATAAATTGGGAGCATTTGTGCCACGTCTTTATATGATATAACAAGTGTTTTTTGATACTTGAAGAAAAAGCGCAGAAGCATTATTGAAGAAAAATAGAGAGAAAGTGTCGTAGCACTTAGAAAAAAAGAGAGTGATTATGAGATTAAAATAGTGTGTTGTCATTATTTTTTTTCTTAGCCAATTTTAATACAAAAATGTTTCTTCATCTATTGTTCTCCTTATTTTCTCTAGATTTCCAACAATCCTGAGGGGTGGCATGATTCGTAGGTAAGTAATGCCCAAGAAGCGAACTATATGGGGCTGAAAGGTTTCTAATTTGATTTTTAGATGAAATAATTTGGGGTCAGTGACAAAATCTTTTATACTCTAAGCAACAAAAGAGATTAGTCTTATCCAAATGAACAAGGAAAAAAAAGCACACTGACGTAAGGATTTTGATGTTAAAAATCAACTTAGACAGTGACAGTTAAACATTTTATAAGTTTGTGTCATTAATTATCTTGACTTTATCTAATGTGGAATACTGGAATTCACGATAAAAAACCAAGAAATTCAGATTTAGCTTTTCCACGTATTTATTATTCTTATATTGCATAAAATATAATCTATCTCTTACACACACAAATTCAAGATAGGTCTCACTTTATTTTTATTTTTTCTTCTCCTAAAAATGAACCTCACATATACCAATGAATGTGTAGAAGATAACTCTTATCTTTTTCTAAATAAGAAAACATTACCAATATTCTTAACATAAACAAATGGATGGTGCAGGTGACAAGAATCCATTGACAGCATCTCGTAGCCATGTGGTGCATGTTGATGATGTAGCTAGAGCACATATATTCTTGCTTGAACATCCTAATCCAAAAGGCAGATATAATTGCTCACAGGGCGTTGTAACTGTTGAACAAATAGCTGAATTTTTTTCTACCAAATACCCAGAATTTCAAATACCATCACTAGAGTGAGTTCTATCATGTCCTTCTCCATAGACAAATCTTTATTAAATTTATATGATGTCTCTTTTTATTGTAACAAATATTTAATTTATTTTCTTTTTCCAGGGAGGTGAAAAAAATTAAAGGTCCCAAGCTTCCACATTTAACCTCGGAAAAACTCATGGATGCTGGATTCGAGTTCAAGTATGGCCTTGAGGAAATGTTTCATGATGGAATTCAATGCTGCAAGGAAAAGGGTTTTTTGTAATCTATTTGAACCATGAAGTTAATAAGATGTATGATGGTAGTGAATAATATGTTGCATGGCATTGACAACAACATACGCTCAAGTCGTTTATAATAAATGCTTGTCTGTATTATTTTGGCATAGACTTTTAGAAATGGATTGATTTTCTCCTTTCAAATCTAGAACCATCTTTTCTTTGTCACACATAATTTCCTTATCATGAGCATATAGTTGAGCATGTTTAAGGACAACAATAAAATATACGTTATTCAAGAATAATTAGGCGGTGCATGACAAGCATGACGTTGTGTGGCACTATTTCTAAAAAGAAATAATTCTTTTTTATTTTTGTGCCTTGGAACAGTTTCTAAGAAAAAAATATATTTGATAACATGTTTTATTTTTATTCCGAGAATAAGAATTGCGTTTGATAACACAATAAATAATAGAATAAAAAATATTCCTACTAAGCATAAAAAAAATTTAGAATCATCACTTTCTTTTTCATTTGGTGTGGTGATGGTGGTGGTCTAGTATATAGTGGCGTCGTGGCGGTGGTGGTGGTGATGGTAATGACATGATGGTGGTGGTAATGGTGGTGATGGCATGGTAGCTGCGGTGGTAATGGTGGCATGATGGTGATAGTGGTAATAATGGTGGTGTTGGTGGTGGTACGACGATAGTGACAGTTGTCGTGTTGGGATGGTGGTGGCGGTGGTGATGATAGTAGCAGTGTGGAGAGTAATTGAGAGATATACATGTTTCTCATTTTGTGCCCATGAACAAAAAAATAGAATTTTTTTATGTTTTTTCTGTTACCGAGCATAAAAACTAAATTGATTATCCCGGTAACAAAAAAATAAATCAATTTTATCAAACGAGTTTTCTTTTTATTTCTACTCGCGGGGGCATAAATTAAAAAAAAATTAATTTCAAAAAAATTGTGATGCACATCCAAAATAAACAAGAAGAAGATGTCAGACTTTGGCCGAATATTATGCCACTACATATATATGGGCACAAGTAACAAGTACGGCTTTGTGGCCTTTGAGATTTTGCCGCGCTTGATTGAATTAGTTGGATGAACAGGTGGAGAAGTTAAAAAAAAAATGAAAATGAAAATGAAAAAGAATATAATTAAACCACATACGAAAAAATTGACCAAGCTGGGTAAAAAAAGAAACGGAAATGCATTTTTTTCTTCTTTAATTTAACTTTTATGGACTCCCGGTGTAAAAATTATACCTAATTATGTTGTTCCTTACCTAATTTTGGGAAATTTCTTTAGTATTATGAGAATAGCGAACTCGGTATTTCCTTTTATTAAAAAGGAAACATTTTGTTTATAAAAAAAGAAAGAATTTTTTTTCCATTTTACCGATATTATTTTGTATTTTTTTTAAGTCCAATTTTTTTCCTTTTAATATAGATATACCTACAATAATTGCACCAAAGATTTTCTCTAAATGACTCGCTGAGATGCGTGGAAAAAACAATTGGGCCTGTTTGATTTGTATTTATAAAACAGTTTTTTGTTTTTAAAAAACAAAAAAAAAAACTTGTTTGATGGGAAGAGTTTTGTAAAATTAATTTTGAAAACCGTTTCCTTTTAGCTATTTTTAGAACTGAAAATGCAAAACAACTCATACTTATTTTTGTTCTCATTTCCAATTTTTTGTTCTGAAAACATCCAAAACATAGAGAACAACAAATTTCCATTAATGGCACTTTTATAATTATCAATAACAAAATTGAAAGGCATCGTAGCATCTTTAAAAAAATTTCAAAACCCCTTCTTCTTTCTCACCTAGCAAGCAACACCCCCCCATCATTGAGCAGTGTAAAGGAATCATCGTGCGTCAGCGATTAAACTTGGATTTTCTTTAAGTTGCGACTTTTGGTGTTCTTTTTATCAAATCTGTACTGTGTTGTTTAGTAGGTTTTCGCCCTAAATTTGTGTGCTTTTTTGGTTTGGTATCGGTGGTTTTGATTATCATTATTATTAATGGTTTTGTATTGAAGGGGTAGTGGTGTTTGGACAGCGGGAAAATGGGTTTGTTTTCTGCAATTTTTCTGGGGATGGCATTCAGCATAGCATTGATGGCTGTGTGGCAATTAAAATGATGATGTATCGAAGAATTGCAAAGGTATGGTAGTTTTGTGTTGTTTATCTTGAATTTGAGTTTTGTTGAAGAAATTTGATGAATTGAGATATAGTCAGTAGATAAGTCTCTTAATATTTAAAAGAAAAACTAGGAGATAATTAGGTTCATGGAATAACCAATAACTTACTAGTAAGCACATTGCATTCACCGACACCCAAAAAGGGGTTATTCCATGTGAAAGTAACTGAATTAGTGTAGAAAAAAGAATGTCTTACTGTTAATGAACTACATAAACATATCATGAGAAAGATTAGTTGATGCCTTCAATCTGCATCAAGTCATTTTCAATAATTGCTATTCAAGCAAGAGATTTGATATTAGAGGAATTTTTGACTTCCAAATGGGTTTGACTATGAGAATCTCTGATTATTAGGAGAGTAAGCAAGAATCTGGAAAAAAACTTTACCATATAACACTCTAACTTAATGAAATTTTTATTTTTGATAGAGTTCATTGGTATTGATTGATCGATTTACTTGTAGATGATTCCATGTTATGTTGATCCATGTACTTTGAATCAGAGCCACCTTTATTTTTTGGTGGTTTTTGTACCCATTCAGAATGCACGTTATATATGAATTCATGAAAATAAATTGAGAAATAAAAAAAAAACATATCCATGAAAGAAATGAAAAACCCAAAACCTAGCTGTAAGTGCATCTTTAGTGAAGGCTTGTCCCTCACATCTGGGCTAATTTGTGTCTCTATTAATTAGGATATGCATGGTTTTTTTTTTACTATCTTAGTATTCACCTCCTAAATTGTATGACAGGTTATAACTATCATGGATATTGATAATTCTTCATCAGAAAATGATGCTTGTAGCTTTGATGAATCTCCATCATATACAAGCGATGATGAATTAGTTGAGCTATGCATTATCGGTATGGTTTACGATTATAACGAGAAATTTTTAAGTTCGAACATCTGCATTAACTGGTCGTGATTTTATTATTGAGATATTGAATGGCTCTGGAACAGTTTGCTTCGAGAAAAAAATGTTTTATTAATTTTTGCAATGAGTTGAGGGGCAAAAGTTACTTGAGTGACTCAAGGGATGTGCTTCTGGAAGAAAAAGTTGCTATGTTTTATTCATAATAGGGCATAATGTTCGCCATAGAGTGGCTGCGGATCGCTTTCAGCATTCTACAAAAACAATCTCTTGTTATTTTAAGGAAGTATTAAGAGAAGTATGTCAATTCGGAGAATAGCTGATAAAGCAAGCGTCAAAAGAATTTCCTGATAGAGTAAAAAATAATCCCACATATTATCCTTGGTTCAAGGTATGTAACTTTATTACTTACGATATTTATTCATGTTGTCTTTTATTTTAGATCTAATTTTTAATTGCTTATATTTCAGTTCTTTTATTACAAAATTGTTTAGCTGCCATTAATGGCACACATATAAGTGCATAGGTTCTTGCTGAGAAACAAAGAGATAGAAAGACAATCGTCACACAAAATGTCATGTGTATTTGTAATTTTAATATGAATTTTACATATATGTATTTGGGATGGGAAGGAAGTGCACACGATGCAAAAGTCTTGGTTGATTCACTAACCAATCCAAATGCAGATTTTCCACAGCCATCTAGAGGTGAATATCATATTGTTGAATTTGTCTTTTGTTAATGAAGTAAATAATTTATATTCAAAGCTAATGCAGGTATGTTTTAACTTTTGGATTCTGACAATCCTTGTACTGGAGGTTTCCTTCCCCTTTTTAGAGGTGAAATATATCATGCACAAGAATATACTGGTCGTGATAGACAACTAAGGAATCGTGAAGAGTTATTCAATTATAGGCATTCATCTTTAAGAATGACAATTGAACGATGCTTTGGAGTCTTGAAGAACAGGTTTCCTATTTTGAAGCTAATGCCTCGATATAAACCTTATAGGCAGCGACTCATTGTGATAGCATGTGCTATTCATAATTATATACACAGGTGGAATTTACGCGAAGATTTGTTTAGAATGTGGGAAGACATGGATCGTGCAGAAATAGAGGTTATGAATGAGACTTCTAATCTTGAGGGAACAAGCTTGAATGATGATAACTTGTCAAGGTTATCTGATGAAGGTGTAGCGAAAATGGCAGCATATCGTGATCACATTACAAATTGGATGTGGGCACAACGTAACAATTCTGCAGTGTAGTTTATCTTATTTGATTTGTTAAATAATAGGTTTTACTTTTGGATAATCAATTTTCAAGTGACTCAATGTGTTTGTATGGGCTTATTATTAGTGCACTAAACCCTAACTTATGTTTGTATGTGTTGCTTATTAAATATATTGGTCTTTGACTAGATTAACTTTGGTTCGATACAATTATAATACATTGGCTGACAGTAATTTATATAGTAATCTTCTGGAATATATCGAACTTAAAATGTTTGTTATGGTTTGCATTAGTCTTAGAAAAGATTTGTAATATGATTTTTTTATCTTAATAATACATCTAAATTTTTACATATAATAATAGAAATTATTTAAAAAAATAGCAATCAAAAGCTTTTTTTGTTGTTCTAAAAACATGTTCTTGGAACAAATTTATCAAGCAGGTCTTTTTATTCTTTTACTTTTAAAATTGTTTCCAAAACAAATTTATCAAACAAATCTTTTTCTTTTCTTTTTTTTATTCTGAAAATCAATTCTTAAAAACTATTCCATAAAACTGTTTTAAGAAAAAAAAAAAAAACACAATCATGTCTCCTATAATAATTTTTTTTTGAGAGATGGTACCGAAGTTGAATTGCTAATATTTTTCTGGTCAAATCCTGTCGATCGTCCTATTTACTAGGCCTTATAATACATCTTTATCATTTTTTAGTAACTTTTACGTAACTACCATTAAATTATTTCAACTCATTCTCTGTGTAATAAAATGGGGATGGATATTCTTACTACCAAAATTTTCTACTACCAGCTTACTACCTATCTAATCACCATTGAATCAAAGAGAGAGAATATTAAAAAGATTTTGAAAAAAGAGAAAATGTTGCTCCAATGGTGATTAGATAGGTAGTAAGTTGGTAGTAGAAAATTTTGGTAGTAAGAATATCCCTCCTCTAATAAAATTTACATAAGTTTCATTCAACCAATAAAAATATATTAAAGTATATATTGCTAAGATTTTTTTGTAAATGTTTCAAAAGTTTCAACTAGTATATTTTGAACATTAAAACCTCTTAAGATTGACATGTTCTCTACATGTAAATAATGACTTTTTAGTTGTGAACATTAGGTCATTGATTGACCTGTACATCGGTTTAGCAGTTAAAAGTCAACTTAAAGGATGGTAGTAAAACATTTTATAATGCGGAAGTTAATGCGGAAGTTAGCGGTTATTATCTTTGATTTATCCAAAGCGGAGATAACACGGAAGACCAACAAATTCAGATTTATCTCTATACTTCAAGTTTCTTAATACTGCCGTCATTTTGGCGCCATCCACGAAATTTTAGTACGATTGTACGAGAGACCGATTCTTATGAGGGTAAAGCATGTATCGTCTTGAAGGATGTAAAGTTATTTTATTTTAAAAGAGAGAAAGAGATAGATAAAGGAAGAGAGAGTTAAAAAAAATAAAGGTGTAGGTCTCACCTCTCTGTGAGAGTGTAAGGATATAAGTTGTGTCATTTAAAAGGATAAACATTTTTTCTGCGTAAGTAGATGACGTGGTAAGCAAATACTTTTAATTAAGAATTTTTTAAAGTGAAATGATTAAAATAAGATATCATCATTAATATTTCAATCATACCTTATTTATTTTTATAACTCTCTCAATCCTAAAAAAATAAAAAAATTCTATTTCTTTTACCTTCAAAACCTTCGTTACATAATGGAAAGGTCATAGCGAAATCCGGACATTAATTATGTACAACCTCAATTAAATACAAGTCTCATCTAAATTCAGCACATTAAATATTAAAAATACAAATGCAATTTATAATAACCCTAATTTCTTAAAAGTGAAATTGTACGGATTAATTTAATCATGTATATTGTTGATTAATTAAAGGAAATACTTAGTTAAATAAATGTGGAGTGGTTTTTATTGAGAAAACACATTGGTGGGGTGGTTAAGTGTGGGCAAGTGAAAAAGTATTTTTATCAAAAAAAAAAAAAGTGTGGGTAAGTGAGGAATTAGGCTTGTATTTAAAAAGCCTCTCTCAACCATTCTTTGTTGTGATACTCTATGAAGCGAGTTGTTCAACGAGCGTTGAAATTGCTCGTTGGTGTAGCTCGGTAAAGCGAAAAGGCCAATGAACAAATGCGAAAATTTTGAAAATTCCACTTAAGTTATACTTTATCCACCAAATAACATTTCTTCCTCACCAACAGAGAGTTCCTTCATTTATGAGCCATTAACGAGCTTAATACACATCTTCTTTGTTTCTCCATGAAATCATTTAATATTGAAACAAAAAATGCAGAGAAACCAAAGGAGAACATAACCTATAAATCATTTTTTGCTACCGACATTTGAACGCGCATCATTCTGGAATTGTTTTAGAACAATTACCACATGAACCTATAAATCAAAATCTTGAGAAAACCTTCGTGTGTTGAATTTTTCCACACTAAGTGTAAGAACCCGCACCGCTAATTAAGGTAATTAGTGAATTAATTATGATAATTAGGAAATAATTCCATAATTGACCCTAATAATTATTATGAGGTTTTAATAATTACAATTAGTGGGTAAGAATGCTGAAAGTCGTTTTTCGGAAGAAAAGCGCAGATACCGGTTCTGCTACCCGGTATAAATGCGTACCGGAAAAGTATCCCGGAAAATTATAACGAATGCATGATAATTACTAGAATATTAGGTAGGACTTGTAAAACAAGTTTCAAGTCAAAATAACGTAATCTGATGCCAGAACTGATACTGGCTATGGAAAAGCGCGTACCGGAAAGGTGCTCCGAAAAATAAAATAAAAATATGACAAATCTTAGAAAAATGTCTAGGTATAGATTCCGAAGTTTGGGATCAAGATCTTTTACTTTGCTATTAAGGCTAATACTGCGCGTTAAGTGGTCATGTGCCTATAAATAGACACACTAAGGCACACAACCCTAGGCATACCATTTTGAACGTGAGTTT
Organism: Gastrolobium villosum; assembly: GCA_032173675.1. Taxonomy (NCBI): domain Eukaryota; kingdom Viridiplantae; phylum Streptophyta; class Magnoliopsida; order Fabales; family Fabaceae; genus Gastrolobium; species Gastrolobium villosum. The sequence goes on along the minus strand of JAVKPL010000139.1, from coordinate 4,082 downwards.
GGTGGCTGAAGGAGAGTGGTTACTGTTTCATTCCTTTCCCTCAACCCTTGAGGATCAAGTCTTCACCTTTTGGCTTGGTTTCTCCTCCTTTTCCTTCCTCTACACTTGTGAGCATCCTTGTGGGAGTGAGAGGAGTGTTCTTGGCTGTGTTTCAGCTGCTGTGTGTGAGGTTAGTGGGCTGAGTTGGTGAGTTTGAGTGGTTAGAACCTATGTAGCACCGACACCGACACGGGACACGTGACACGATACGACACGACACTCCGACACGTTAATTCTAAAAAATGTTAGATTTCGACACGTTAGGACACGTTTTGATATTAAATAATATTTTTAATTTATGTAGTGTATATTATATTTAATATTCAATAATTTAACAAAAAATGAATCTAAACTTATAATATTCATAAATTTTGCAAAGAAACATAAGGTATCCCAAATATTTATATTAAACTAAATAAAATGGTAATCGCAGTACAACGAATCTAATAACTAGAATTAAAAACTCAACGCAACGCAACCTTTGAAACTTTTTTTGAATTTTTATAACGCGTGTTGAAGTGTCGGGGAGTGTCGGGGTGTCCGAGAGTGTCGGGAAGTGTCGGACACGACACGTCAGGGTTTTTGAAGTGTCGGTGCTTCATAGGTTAGAACCTTTGGCTTGGCATTGGTGGTGCCAAGGAGCCATCTTGTGGTGCAAGAACCCATCTTTGTGGTGTCATATTCGTGCTCCTTCTTAGGCTGAGTTTGAAGTGTCTTGGGAGAGCTCCAAGAGCACACTTTGCTCTGTTTTGAGCTTTGGTAAGTTCCCTCACCTTTGATCTTAAGTTTTAATGCTTAAAGTTGGTGTCTTGGCATGTAAAAGGTTAAAATGAAGTAACCAACACCTAAGTGAACTTGTATATGCTTAAAAATGGATCCTTTAACGTGTACATGTGTTAAAAGTGGGATCTTTGGACTGGATATTCACGAAATGCAGAAATTGCATTCTGTCGTGAGGTATCCGGATATTTGTCGAACAGATATCCGGATATCGATATCCGGATATGGTATCCGGATATTGATATCCGGATATGGACCTATATCCGGATATGTTATATCCGGATATGGTCAGTGTGATATCCGGATATGACATATCCGGATATGTCCCTTCTGATATCCGGATATCCTGGGATTTCACAGAACAGTAGTTGTGCTGTACGAACAGTAAACTATTGGGGGTTTGTGGACCCTAGATTAAGGAAGTTGAACTTCTGTAATTAATGAACTAAGTCAGAATCATGTGATTAAGGGCTTATGGCTTTGTTGGAAGCCTTAAGACGTAAAACGTAAAGGAAAGGCGTAGTCTTTAAGTTGTATGCTTGTGATGCATAAATATTGATGTATTATTGGTCCATATCAGATTGTGATACTGCTATTTTTGGACTTGTGAGTGGTTGGACTCTTGGCTTGGATAGCTAGCTTGCAAGGTAAGCTTTCGTGTCCTCGGTTTAGCCATTTTGTTGTTCCACCATGTCCCATGGGGATGGGTTTATGCATGCTGTGTTACATGCTTTAATGTTTTGGAAATGCTGTTGAGCTATTTATATGCAATGTGCTTTTATGAGATGCATGTGGTGTCCACCTATACGGTAAGCCTGAGTGTGTAGTACATACAAGATGGTGAGTGTAACAGCCCGTGTTAACCCGGATTGTTAACACACTATCGTATTAAGCCACGCTTAATTAAAATGCGGAATAACTTTTTCTTTAATTCAATTATGACGTCATTAACTTAACCAACTTGATTACTTAATCATTTTCATAAAAATACTGCCTGTATGTAAATTGCAAGACAACTAACTGAATACCTCGTACATAAATATAATGTGTGTATCTAGAACCGCAGGACTACACATGCAGCCTGGGTCAAAATCCTGATACATTAATTACAACATTAAAGTAAAAGGACAATAACACAAACATGTGGCATGGACAAACCCCATGCTCACCAAATAAGGCAACAATGCCCACAAACAGTTTCAACATAATAATATAAATAAAGCAGGAACATAACATAACAGCAGTCAATCCAGCAGAACAGCATATCAATATCAACTCAGCTCTGGCCTCCTGCCACCTGAGCCCTCAACATTACCTGATCCTGAAATAAGCGTCCCCAAACGTGGGGTGAGATCTCTAACAAGAAATCTCAGTAAGACAAGGGGTCCTCAAGGAGTCTCCACCCCAAGCTCACTTACATGTGTAATATAAGTTCTAAAAACAGTATTTACAATATAAGTTCCAAAACTATGCGATGCAGCAATTAATCATGTCATGTGTGCATATCAAATCTACTGGCCAGAGAAATGTAGGAATACGTCTATGCCTACATGAGTACCAGGACGCTACCTGTACCTCACCACAGCCTCACCATCTTGTATGTACTACATACTCAGGCTTACCGTATAGGTGGACACCACATGCATATCATAATAGCTCATTACATATAAACAGCTCAACGGCATTTCAAAATAATCAAAGCATGTAACACAGCATGCATAAACCCATCCCCATGGGACATGGTGGAACATCAAAATGGCTAAACCGCGGACACGAAAGCTTACCTTGCAAGCTAGCTATCCAAGCCAAGAGTCCACCCACTCACTAGTCCTCAAACAGCAGTATCACAATCTGATATGGACCATAATAAATCAATATAAATGCATCTCAACTTTAAAGACTACGCCTTTCTTTTACGTTTTACGTCTTAAGGCTTCCAACAAAGCCATAAGCCCTTAATCATGTGATTCTGACTTAGTTCATTAATTACAGAAGCCTAACTTCCTTAATCTAGGGTCCACAAACCCCCAATAGCTTACTGTTCACACAGCACAGCTACCTGCGAATCCCAGGATATCCGGATATCTCATTGGAAATATCAGGATATCCCGTATCAGGATATCTCATTGGAAATATCAGGATATCCCATATCAGGATATCTCACTCGAAATATCAGGATATCCAATATCCGGATATCTCCCTCAGAATATCAGGATATCCCATATCCGGATATCTCACTCGAGATATCAGGATATCCCATATCCGGATATCTCACTCGAGATATCAGGATATCCCATATCCGGATATCTCACTCGAGATATCAGGATATCCAATATCCGGATCTCACTCGAGATATCAGGATATCCAATATCCGGATATCTCACTCGAGATATCCGGATATTTCGCGACAGAATGCAGTTTCTGCATTTCGCGAAGATATCCTTCCAAGGTTCCATTTTTAACACTTCAACACGTTAAATCATTCATCTTTTGTTCATTTTAGGTTCATATTTCTTATACCCTCTTGTTTACTCATTAAACATGGCCAAGACATCAACTTTAAGCATCATAGACTCATGATCATAGTGAGGTAACTTACCAAAGTTCAAAACAGAGGCAAGTTGTGCTCTTGGAGCTCTCCCAAGGTTCCTCACACTCAGCCTAAGTAGGAGCACGAAAATGGCACACCAAGGTGGGTTCTTGCACCACAAGGTGGCACTTTGAAGCTCACAATGACTACCACAAGATAGCCATCACTAAAGCTTCAAGTTCAGCTCACTAACCTCACACACACAGCCTTCTCAACTCAGAAAAGGTTGCACCACCCTCACCCAAGACACACTCTAGTTGCTTGGAAGGAGGAATGGTGAAGAAAGAAGAAGAGAAGAAGAAGAAGAAAGCAAGGAAACACCAAGAATGGAGGTGCAAGGGGGCTGCCTCAAAGCTGCAGGGAAAAACTCACGTAGGAAAATAGTGGCTGCCTAGGGTTGTGTGCTAAGTGGGTCTATTTATAGGCCCAGCACTAACCGCGCAGTATTAGCCTTAATCGCAAAGTAAAAGATATTGATCCCAAACTTCGGATTCTAGACCTACGCATTTTTCTAAGATTTGTCATATTTTTATTTTATTTTTCGGAGCACCTTTCCGGTACGCGCTTTTCCATGGCCAGTATCAGTTCTGGCATCAGATTACGTCATTTTGACTTGAAACTTGTTTTACAAGTCCTACATAATATTCTAGTAATTATCATGCGTTCGTTATAA
>JAVKPL010000138.1:0-14389 GCA_032173675.1 Gastrolobium villosum | reverse complement strand
TGGTGCAAATTTCCTTTGGCCATAACTTAGCCATTTCTCCACCGAATTCAACGATTCTTGTCTTGAATTTTGATGGAAAACACCTTCTGAATCCATTGGTAGCCTTGTTTAGCCTTGAAAGTGAGTGTGTGAGGAGATCTAGCCCCATTACAGTTTCGGTTTTGTGAGTTTTTTGGTGTTCTTGAAGCTTCTTCATGCTTCAATGGTGGAGTATACTTAGGTGGAGCCATATACCGTGCAATTGGGTAAGTTATTTCAACATTTCATTGGTTAAATTTTGAGTTGTGATAATTGACCCTAAAGAGGGATTTTGTGATATGTGGTGTTAGAGAGCTCAAATGGAAAATGTCTATTAGATGATAATGTCTTAGAATGATGTATTAATGCTAGAAATGCAATGAAAATTTTAAGCGAAAAAAATGGATTTTTAACTTAGAAAAAAAATGGGTTCATGAAATGGAATTTTTGAGTTTGTGTTAATGTGTGGTATAGTGAATTGTAGTGTGATTATATGATGTTAGGAAGTGATTATGTGAGTTGTGGGCCATAGGAATTGAGTGGAAATCCTTGCTTTGGACTAACCAAGATTAGGCCATTTATGTACAATTGAGCAAATGGATGTTTTAGAACACTTTGGTGTTGTGTTGTGTGATGGAAAAGTTATTATATGGGTTGTGTGGTGATTGGCATGTGGAAGAATCAATGTAAAAATGATAAGTGTTGAAAGTGGCAAAATGTGCCTAAAGTGTAATAATTCGCAAAACGTTGCGAAAAAGTCGTAAAACCGTAAAACGGCGATTGAACTAGCCTTTGGGTAACCTAAGTAAGTGAATTAAAATGAGAAAGAAAATTTAGAAAAATAAAACCTAAAATAACCCTATGATGGCCGAACCTTAGAGGGAGAGAAGAGGAATTTGACGTTTTGACGTATTGTGACTGAAACTGACGGCTGTGCATGGTTGTACAGGTTGCCGTACGTGGACATAGACTTGGAACAGTGAAACAGTGGATTGCCCTTGGTCCTGGATCAAGTGGATAGAGGCGTTCCCGGAGAATCAAGCTGTAAGTGGAGTTCTGCGGAGCTCAGTGAAAGGAAAAAGAAAGGTAACCTCTTGGTACTGGGGCTTGTTCCCCTTTTGTGTTCCACCTTGCTAGTTGATGGCAATGGTAGGAAGTGTGTCTGAGTAGTGTAGAACAGCATGAGCATGCATGTGCATTATCACAGTGGGTACTTATGTACCAGATCTCTGGCCAGTAGATATTTTTAGCCTTCGGGCAAGTGTTTCCGGACTGCCACTGGATAGGTCTCCGAGAGGGAGTTCCAGTTGACCCAGGGTCGTGGTGTGTTATCCGGATAGGAGCACACTAGGTTGTCTCGGGTGTATATGGTTGGAAGGGGTACCTTGGTGGGTTGTTCTATGAACACGCCAGGGGTAGTACCCATAGGCGTATAGCCGAGGACATGGCGTGGTATTGGTAGCTACCATCCCGCATGTCGTAGTTTTTCTGATATATTCCCCCTTTCTCTAAATCCCTTGCTTTATCCCGTTTTATAACAGTGGTGTTGTTTTATTGCTATTGATATACATCGAAGTGAACCATTGGGCGGAGTTTTCTCCAGAACCTCTTGGTTACTGAGATATATCCGTATATCTCACCCCGTCTCGGGGCATTATTTCAGGGTGTACCAGTGGATATGGAGCAGCGGGCAAGAAGCCCGCATGAGGACGAGTGGAGAAGTGGTGTAGAGTTTAGCTATCATGTCATTTTAGTTTATGAATTTATTTGGCAAGTGAAGTGTAATATGTAAATAATTGTAGTTTGAAGTTAAAGTTGTAAATGTAAGTGTAATCCAGTGTTGTAAATGTACCATGGATGTATGTAATATGATGGAAGGGCTTTAGGCCTATTGTAGGTTTATGATTACCTGCATTATGGTTTATGCATGAAATTGAATGTTAGTTATTAAAACTATAAAGGATTGAAAAGTAAACTGCTTATGTTTTAAGTGTATATCGGATTGGGTTGTAAGAGCCCCAAGGCGTTGTTGGACCTTGTGTGTGCCACCCATTGGGTTTTGCTGGATTTCAGGTGTATTAGTGGTGTTAAACAGGTTATGCAAATTTGGGGATTTTAGGAAATACAAAGGAAACTCTGGCGAATTTTCTGTAGAATTGGCAGTTTTTGGGTGAACTTTGGAGGAGCGTATCTCTCTCCATAGTGGTCCAATTGGGACGTGCCATACGCCATTTTGAAGCTTAAGATGTCCCCTACGTTGTGTCAAAAGCCTAGGTTCATTGGTGGTGTGCGCAGCCCATAGAGGCTGTTGTCACGCACTGCCCTGTTCTGGCCAGCACCAGTGGGCAGATTCGGGTCTATGTTGGGAAATTAATTCCCGCTTCGTTACTTGGTCAAATTAGATATATCAAATCGAAGTTTGAGGTGTCTAGTTTATGGTGTAAAAGTTTGAGAGTCATTGGTTTGGCGGTTAGGTACAGTTTAATCAGTGAAGTTTGGAGGTTTTAGGCTGTTTTGGAGTTGGTAGGCAATGTTGTTTGTCCAACTTCAAACGGCGATAACCGGAGCTCACGAGCTCGGAATCGAGTGTGTGATAGCTTGTTAGAAAGGTAATTGAATAAGGAAAAAAGATAACCTGGATTTTAAGATTGGATTTTTATTTTGTGTTAGTAATATACATAAGTACTATATGATATAGGTAAGGTTTGATGGCTAATCATAGGAGGATACATATGTAGACATGTGAATTTAATTGGCAAATGTGGGCTTGTTAAGTTATTGGTAAAAACTTTTGGACCTAATAAGTGAGCCTTATTGGCTAAGTGGAGAGTTTTGGGAACCCCTTAGTTCCCTTGTAGGTAAATTAGGCGCACATGGAGAGGGTATAAATTGTAAATCTGCCTTTGAGTGTTGATTGGAAACACCCTCCATCATGAGACTGCATTGTGCAGATTTTTGGTAAGCTTTTGCAGCCCTTCATGAGTCAAATCTCCTCCTCCTTCCTCATGCATCATAAGTAGATTTTTTTTGGCTGCAACCTCTCTTTCCCATGCGCACATGGACTGCACCTATGCAGATTTTAGGCTGTCACATGTGACACTTCCTTTCACTGCTTTATGTGCGCAAAACTTGGTTGAAGGTGCAGAAATTTTTCTGCTTTTTATTATTAAATCAGCTTTTTAAAGCTACTTTTACTGTTCAATAATAACTTGGTCATTTGTGTGCAAAGTGTAGTAATTTTCTCAAGCCCCAAAATTGTGTTTAGGCTGCCACAAATCAGTGCTCATGATGCACCTCTTCCTCACTCCACCATGGGTGCGCATAGCTTGGTCAATGGTGTGGAAAATTCTGACTTATTAGTACCAACTCAGATCTGAACCCTTTCCCCCTCACCTCCTTGCATATACATAGAGTAACTAAGAAGCAACCCTTGCTTGTTCAAGCCTAGAGTGCAGTCCCATTTTCCCAAGAAATCAGAAATTTCATGATGTCCATCATTGCAACCTTCCCTCACCCTCTCTTGCGCACAACTAAGTGTTATTCTCAGCCCACATTCCTCTTCCATCACAACACACAAGTATTTGGAGGAAGCCTATTCATCCCTCATTGTGGCCTATAAAGTGTGAGTTTCTCTTTTCCCCTCAGCCAGCCATGGTACTCACCTTGGGAGCTGTCCAAGTCGCATAGATCATCTCCTAGGAAGTATGGACTTGTTGTTGGAAGAACTAGGAAGGTGTGGTGTGTGAGCAAGGAGTGTGTGCAACAAGAGGTAAGCCTAGAACTTAGACCTTTTACATTGTGAAACTATGTGTGCATGAGATATCTACTTGGTTCTATTTGTGTTGGATTCTTGAATGAGCATGGTGAAATAAGGATGGATCTACTTGATGATACTTGTGTATTTTCATTATTGCATGAGATTTTCTTTAAACCTTATAGCACATCGTATAATATAATGGAATGAAAGTCCCATGATTATATTTGAGTATATGCCACTGTTTTGGAATAAATATGCCACTGTTTTGAGGAGAAATATGCCATTGTCTATGTATGAATGTGCCACTGTTTTGAGGCTAAGAATGTCACTGTTTCGGTTTGACAAGAGCACCATAAAATGCTTGATATATGCCACTGTTTTGCTCACAATATGCCACTGTTTTCTGCACCTTATATGCCACTGTTTCTGCATGAAAACACAAATGCCACTGTTTTATGTACACAAATGCCACTGTTTTATGTACACAAATGCCACTGTTTTATGTACACAAATGCCACTGTTTTATGTACACAAATGCCACTGTTTTATGTACACAAATGCCACTGTTTTATGTACACAAATGCCACTGTTTTGTACACAAATGCCACTGTTTTATGTACACAAATGCCACTATTTTACACAAATGCCACTGTTTTATGTACACCAATGCCACTATTTTATGTACACAAATGCCACTGTTTTATGTACACAAATGCCACTGTTTTAGTGTCATCATGCCAATGTACAGGCCACTATCATATGCCACTGTTTTAAAATGTACCACTGTTTAAGTCTTCCATGCCACTGTTTTATACATAAAAATGCCACTGTTTTACTCCTCAAAGGCCACTGTTTGTATGCATAAAATGCCACTGTTTTGGAAGTTCAAAGTGCCACTGTTTCTGTTTTAAAAATGCCACTGTTTCTGTTTTAAAAATGCCACTGTTTCTGTTTTGAAAACGTTTAAAATGTCACTGTTTTGCTGCTGTAAATGCTCACTGTTTTGCTGCTGTATGCTCACTGTTTTGCTGCTGTATGTTCACTGTTTTGGCTGCTGTAAACACTGCTGTATGTTCACTGTTTTGCTGCTGTATGCTCACTGTTTTGCTGCTGTATGTCAGTAGACAATATTTAAGGAAAGCAAGTGTCAGGCGATGATGCCTAATGTAACTATTGACTACTGGTATAGAATTGTAACATGATGCTCCATAAAAAATATTATGTTCCATTATAATAAAGGAAATCCAAATATGTGCCGTGATGAATATGATTATGAGGTAAAGACGTTATGTAGCATAACAATGAAAGGTATATAAGCATGCAACATTATACCGCATTTTTACGCTTTGTGTGTGAAAGCATAGCATGACATGCATGTATCAAGATCATATAGGCCTTGTTTTAGAATAGTTATGTACAGGACCATGTGTTTGAGCAAGCATCATGTAGGCATCCCCAAGGTAAAGGTTTGGCATCTCCTACTGATACACATCCTACAGTCCCAAATCCAATCAAGTTGCCAAGGGTATATTTGATTCCACTGTGAAGTGCGCTAACGACGGTTCTAAAAGCGCAAAGGAAAGGCGTTATATACGCAATATATGATTATGATAAAAAGGAAAAGGAACAAGGATGTTGAAGTGACATTTTGTGCCTAGTTATATATTATATGGTTTTATTGCCACACTACTGGGATATATATATGGCATACATAAAAGCACATTGAAGACGTGATATTTTGCTGATGATTGCTGATGCGTGGATTATCAGTGTTGCTGTTTGTTTTAAATGGATAACTGTAATGCTAAATGTTTTTGGTACTTTTGGATGACTGTAGGTCATATTTATATTTTATTTTGCAACTGTTTTTATACGGTTTGTATCTGCTGTAGTTATCTAGATTTTAAATATTATAAATTCTTTTGTGACTTATATATATATATATATATATATATATATATATATATATATATATATATCAGTGGGAAGAGCTGGTACTATTATTCTTGTTGTTTATTTGTTGCTTTTTTCCATTAGCTAAATCATGATTTGTGAAGCTATAGCTAAGATTTTTATTTTGTTGTTTATAGTGATTTGTTGCTTTTTCCATTAGCTCCCAAATTATGATTTGGGAAGCTATAGCTAAGATTTTTATTTTGTTGTTTCTTATACATTTGGTTTTGATTCCTAATAGAATAAAGTGAGTTAATTTTCAAATGAAACATATGATTCAATGTTAGATGATGTTTGTTTACTATCTTCTCTCTCTCTTTTTCTGCCTTAAAGGACTATCTGGATGATGATGCCTACCCTAAAGGAAATTATGTACTAAAACAAAATTGGGACACATGAATATCTGCGAAAATATTACCAACAAGTTATAGGCTAGTAGCAGGTCAAGCAAGGTACAATCCAAACCAATGCAACAATAAATTTATTTGTGGCATTTTAGGACTCTCAAAACATCGTTGTAACAAAAAATAATTAAATAAAAAGAAAGAAATGGTAAACCAATAGACTTCATATAAAAAAGGTGCATTTGCAATAAAGTTATGGTACCTCTGCTTCAGCTTTAGCCTTTACTTGCTGCTGATTTTAATGGAGCCGTTCCTTGTCATCCACAAAAAAAGAGGGCATTCCATATGAGTGCACATGAGGTTTGATATTTTGCAACTGTTTGATGTTTTCCTGTAGTTATCTTGATTTTAAATATTAGAAATTCTTATGTGACTTATATATATTTATATATTTATATATATAAATATATATTAGTGGGAAGAGCTGGTACTATTAATCTTGTAGTTATAGTGATTTGTTTCTTTTTTCCATTAGCTCCCAAATTATGATTTGTGAAGCTATAGCAAAGATTTTTATTTTGTTGTTTCTTATACATTTGGTTTTGATTCTTGATAGAATAAAATGAGTTAATTTTCAAATGAAAAATATGATTCAATGTTAGATGATGTTTGTTTACTATCCTCTCTCTCTCTCTTTCTGCCTTAAAGGACTATCTGGATGATGATGCTTACCTTAATGGAGTCGTTCCTTGTCATCCACACAAAAAGAGGGCATTCCATATGAGTGCACATGAGGTTTGATATTTTGCAACTGTTTGATGGTTTTTTGTAGTTATCTTGATTTTAAATATTAGAAATTCTTATGTGACTTATATATATATATATATATATATATATATATATATATATATATATATATATATATATAGTGGGAAGAGCTGGTACTAGTAATCTTGTTGTTTATAGTGACTTGTTTCTTTTTTCCATTAGCTCCCAAATTATGATTTGTGAAGCTATAGCTAAGATTTTTATTTTGTTGTTTCTTATACATTTGGTTTTGATTCCTGGTAGAATAAAGTGAGTTAATTTTCAAATGAAAAATATGATTCAATGTTAGATGATGTTTGTTTACTATCCTCGCTCTCTCTCTCTCTTTCTGCCTTAAAGGACTATCTGGATGATGATGCCTACCCTAATGGAGCCGTTCCTTGTCATCCACAAAAAAAGAGGGCATTCCATATGAGTGCACATGAGGTTTGATATTTTGCAACTATTTGATGGTTTCCTGTAGTTATCTTGATTTTAAATATTAGAAATTCTTATGTGACTTATATATATATATATATATATATATATATATATATATATATATCTGTGGGAAGAGCTGGTACTATTAATCTTGTAGTTATAGTGATTTGTTTCTTTTTTCCATTAGCTCCCAAATTATGATTTGTGAAGCTATAGCAAAGATTTTTATTTTGTTGTTTCTTATATATTTGGTTGTGATTCCTGATAGAATAAAGTGAGTTAATTTTCAAATGAAAAATATGATTCAATGTTAGATGATGTTTGTTTACTATCCTCTCTCTCTCTCTCTCTCTTTTTCTGCCTTAAAGGACTATCTGGATGATGATGCCTACCTTAATGGAGCCGTTCCTTGTCATCCACAAAAAAAAGGCATTCCATATGAGTGCACATGAGGTTTGGTATTTTGCAACTGTTTGATGGTTTCTTGTAGTTATCTTGATTTTAAATATTAGAAATTCTTATGTGTATATCTCACCCCGTATATCTCACCCCGTGCCCTTGGTTTACTGAGATATATTTGTATATCTCACCCCGTGTTTGGGGGCATCATTTCAGGTTAGGTTGAGCCTGGAAGAGTGGAGCATGAGGTGCATATTGGAGGCACAATGTGTTGAGGATTTGATTGGGACACACCTTGCATATGTTTAATGCTTTGGAATTAGATCATGAACTTGTGCATGTTGAAAATGCCATGCCTTTGTATGTTCATGACTACATGTTAAGTCCTTTAAATCTGATGTATATGTATGCCTTGAGTATCTATTGTATATTTTGAGTGAGCATGGGACTTGTCCATCGCCACATTTCTTGTATTTGAGGCCTTGATACATGATGTTGTAAATGGCTCATTATTGTTGTAAAATGGCCATAAACTCAAGGATTATGAAATGATTGCATTCTTGTATGAAAATGCATGATGAAGGGGCCTAGAGCCTACATTAGAGTATGTATAAGTGTTGTGGGGAGTACTAAGGTGTTAGGGATGGATTACACAACTCTTTTTGGGCTGAAAATGCTGTAATCTGTCACTTTTGCTGCATAGTAATCGATTACCCAAGCATGGTAATCGATTACCATGCAACAGGGGACGAAATAATGCTATTGTCTCCACTGGTAATCGATTACCAGAGGCTTGGTAATCGATTACCAAGTGAGGTAATCGATTACCCAAGCTTGGTAATCGATTACCAGAGAACAGGGGAGGCAAATTTTGGCTACTGCCTCAATTTTGACAGGTGGTAATCGATTACCACCCACTGGTAATCGATTACCACAGTGTAAATTTTGAAAATTCAGGTTTTTCTAGACTAAAAGAAAGGGGCTTAACTTGGTGGGTAGAACTCCAAATGGTACGTGGTTTGAAACCACGCGTAGCTAATGAAAAGGGCTAGAACATGGTAAGATATGAAAGTAATTTGATGAGTTTAAATGAGTTGAATAAAAAGAAAGATTAGTGATGTTAGTAAACTGAATGATTCCGCGAATTGCATTTACAATTATAGTGTTGTTTTAATTGATTACAGAAAAGGTTATTGTTATGAAAAGGAATATGATAAAAGAAAAAAAGTTGCCCGTAATTTAATTAACCCAATTACTGTGATTGTAACTGCGCTTAATATCATAATCAATGTTAACAATACCGGTACGTAACGGGCTGTTACATTTTATGGTATCAGAGCAGTTTCTTAGGGAACTCTGATAATTGTGTGGTTGTGTTAAGTGCTGTATAGTTGTACGTAGACTCTTATTGACTACTACACATGTGATTCCTTAGTTTGGGCCTGATCAACCCATTTCTTCGTGTTATATGTGTGGTCAGTATAAGATGCCTTCGTGACAACCCTGGAGCACCAATGCCAGTCCTTAGGCTGAGGTTGTGGGTGCAGTGTGGACTGCTCCACGGACTGATATGTTAGTAAGTGAATTTGGTGTAATTGAGGACTTAGTGAGAATAAATTGTGATAAGATGTATAACCATTTTGGGTAGAATGCTACCATAGTTGAATGGGGTCTTATGGTGAGTAAGTATGATTGAATTGAGTTGATATTATGATGATGATGTTGGTAAGTCTTCCCTAAATGTATGGGGAGTTGAAACAATTGAGTATATGTGGAATTAGTGGTATGTCTCGGACAATTGTTTACGGTACTTTTTCTAACACCTTGTAGTTATAGTGATTTGTTTCTTTTTTCCATTAGCTCTCAAATTATGATTTGTAAAGCTATAGCAAAGATTTTTATTTTGTTGTTTCTTATTTATTTGGTTTTGATTCCTGATAGAATAAAGTGAGTTAATTTTCAAATGAAAAATATGATTCAATGTTTGATGATGTTTGTTTACTATCCTCTCTCTCTCTCTCTCTCTTTTTCTGCCTTAAAGGACTATCTGGATGATGATGCCTACCTTAATGGAGTCGTTCCTTGTCATCCACAAAAAAAGAGGGCATTCCATATGAGTGCACATGAGGTTTGATATTTTGCAACTGTTTGATGGTTTCCTGTAGTTATCTTGATTTTAAATATTAGAAATTCTTATGTGACTTATATATATTTATATATTTATATAAATATATAAATATATATTAGTGGGAAGAGCTGGTACTATTAATCTTGTAGTTATAGTGATTTGTTTCTTTTTTCCATTAGCTCCCAAATTATGATTTGTAAAGCTATAGCAAAGATTTTTATTTTGTTGTTTCTTATTTATTTGGTTTTGATTCCTGATAGAATAAAGTGAGTTAATTTTCAAATGAAAAATATGATTCAATGTTAGATGATGTTTGTTTACTATCCTCACTCTCTCTCTTTCTGCCTTAAAGGACTATCTGGATGATGATGCCTACCCTAATCGAGCAAGAAGCCCACTTAGTGGATGGCTGTTGCATGTGGTGCATTGGGCTAGCATGGCATTTTGGAGGAGTCTATTGAATGCACATATTATGTTATGTAGTATTTTGAGACTTAGGTCATGAACATATTGCATGATAAGATTTCCATGCTTTTGTAGTGTTCATGATTATGTTCTAAGTCTTCGTAATTGTTTCATATTCATGCCTTGGTTTAAGTGTATATTTTGTGTGAGCATGGGGCTTGTCCATAGCCACCTATATTGTATTTGAGGCATTAGAAAACTTGTGTTGTAAATAGACCATTTATGGTGTAAAATGGCTATTATCTTAAGAATTCTTGTAATTGATGCATTCTATAATGAAAATGCATGATGGAAGGTCCTAGAGCCTACATTAGGACATGTGTAAGATCTATGTTGAGTATTAAGGTGTTAGGAATAGGTTACATCATTCTTTTTGTGTATTAAAAGCTGTCATCTGTCATTTTTACTGCATAGTAATCGATTACCTTTCATTGGTAATCGATTACCATGTAACAGGGGACGCAAAATGAGCCACTGTGAACAAAGTAATCGATTACCTGAGCATTGGTAATGGATTACCTAGTTCAGTAATCGATTACCAATGCTTGGTAATCGATTACCTGAGAACAGGGGAGCTGAAATGAAGTTTCTGCCTCATTTTGAAATTTTGGGTAATCGATTACCTTCCCTTGGTAATCGATTACCACAGTGCAAAATTTGAAAATAATGGTTTTTCTAGACTGAAATAAATGGCATAACTTGGTCTATAGAGCCCCGAATTGTGCACGGTTTGAAACCACGTGTAGCTAATGAAGAGAACTATAACATGGTAAGATATGAGAGTCACAAGATAAGTTTAAATTAATTGGGTAATAAGAAAGATTGTGGATATTTGTAAGTTGGGTGCTTCCGCGAGCTTGCATTTACAATTACGGTGTTGTTTTTAATTGATTACGGAAAGGGTTAATGTTTAAATAAAATAAAGTACTAAAAGAAAAATTTTACCCATAATTTAATTAACTCAATCACTGTGATGGTAACTGCGCTTAATATCATAATTAATGTTAACAATACCGGTGTACAACGGGCTGTTATAAAAGGAGAAGTGTCTTTTATAGTATGCTCACTTCGATTTCTATATCATCCATTTTTTTGATAAGATGGGTCTCATTTTTTTCTCTTATCAGCCTGAAATTCTCAACTTCTTCCGTGATAGGAGAGTTTAAAAGCCTTTTTTATTTAAGTGAATCATTAGGTATGACGTATGAGTAAAATATTAATAAAAAATAAGTATAAAATTTGTTATTGTGAGAATTTCCTACTCTAAATAGATTAATTGATTATTTGAAGAATAGAAATTTTTTTCCTATAACCACTAAAGATAAAAAAAACAGTTAATAAAGATAATTTTATCTCTATTGACTGGAAAAATATTTTTCTCTTTATTTTTTTGTCCATAATGATTGCGGCAATACTTTTTCCTTCGTGGAGAAAAACAATTTCCTATTAGTATATTATGTTCTTCATTTTTTTTGAAAATGAGGGAAAGTGAACTAACTCAAAAAACACAATCTAGGGTAAGAGATACCCATCATGTCCCTGTTCAAAAGGCTAAAACAATCCTGGAGAGGTTCCTGAAGAATATGGAGTTCCAATTCATCCAAAGACTCCCATGGCCAGTCAGATAATCAGCTACCATATTCCCTTCTCTGTATATGTGAGTAATCTTATGTTCTTAACTACTCAATATAACTAACCTATTCTATACCCAAAAAAAAAAAACCTATTCAAGTCCTTCACCATAAATTACGCATCACTCAATATTTTTTTTAACTTTCACTTTATGTGATTCCAAAATAAAAAAGTTCTCTTGTATTGTGGTCCTTTTTTCTATTTTTTGAAGATTGTACAAAATATAAAGAGTAGTACAAGGGGCTTTATTAATTTTATACAATAGGAGAGAAGCTCTCACATTCTTATATATAAAAAAATAATATGAAAATCGATGTATGCGTAGAAGAGAAAAATACTTTTCAATAATATGGGAGTATATTTTTCCTAATACAAAAGGGAGGAATACGTTGCTTCCAAATGTAATTTCCTTCATCTTTCTTTATATATAAATAAATAATATATATATATATATATATATATATATATATATATATATATAAAATTATTTCTCAAACTGCTTGACATCCAGCAATGACGGTATATAATTAGGATTTCCCACATTTAATATTGTCACACATATATATGATGATAATTGACTACTGGACGTCAGGAGGCAACAAAAATGTTAACTATATATATATATATATATATATATATATATATATATATATATATATAGGGTCAGGATCGTTTTACACCAGTGTAAATCACACTCTCAATCTTGTCCGTTGATATCACTTATATCTAAGGGCTCAAATTTTTTAGGAATATAAGCCATTGGATACAAGTGGATCAATGGTCAAGATTGAGTGTAAGACTTCTAACTCTTACACCGGTGTAAGAATATCCTGCCCCATATATATATATATATATATATGGAAGGATTCTTTAACAATTTTTATAAATTATACTATCTTCTCCCGGGAGAACATAGTGAAACCAGTGTTCTCGAGGGAGAAAATAGTGTAGTTTGTAAATAAAAAAGTTGTTAGAAAAAAAATTGTGTATATGTGGAATTAATGCTATAACTTTGATATGGTGGGGGATTAGAACCCTGATGAATTCGTGAAAAGTTGAATATGAGTGCTTATATGTAATATTGGATACCTTAGGGTTAAATTATAAGGTTATAAGACCCTTGATGAGGGCATACACTTGGATGACTTAAGATGTTTGGATGTGGAAATGAATTGAATTCTCAAAATTTGGATTGAGGATAGTGAGTACCTTCAAAGAACTATGGAAATGATGTGTTGGGTAATTCAATGTTTAAAATGGGACTGCAGTCCATGATGATTTAATGTTGAAGGAATATAAGTGAAGATATCATATGTATAAAAGGATAATATAAGAAGTTGAGGAAATTGCCATGGATGGCATTGGAAGAACTTGATTGAAAGTATGAAGGTCCATAATATAATGATGGTTGGACTTAACAAATGTGAGGTGAGAAAATATAACTGAGTGTGGTGTAGTAATGGTACTAATATGCTTCCATAATGTTGTGTAGCATTGCAATGTTGATGATGTGGCCTAATTATATGTGGATAATGATCCTGTGATGGCTAAGTGCCAGTATATATATAAATATGTATATATATGTTTTGTGAAGGCCGGGGTGCCTATATTTATATCTGTGTGGTAATGAATTAAAAAAAAAAATTGGTAAAAAGAACAATGATGTAAGTGAAATCCCTTATGATGGGAAATTTGTGAAGAGATTGTCTCTTTTGAGTGTCATTGGACGCTCAATTTGGTATGGGATTCATGATGGGGTCCCGATGTGCAAGTTATACCGTGGCACACATGTTGTTAATAATGTGACAATTAAGATTGTCCTGGGTTTCCCTTGTGGATTGAATCCTAAGAGGTGTTGCTCTTGGAAGTCCCAGGCGAGCACTGCTCGAAGTTGAGATTTATCTGGTGGTCCCAATGCGCTGAATGCATGGACTGTTAAGTGAGAGCACTCTTGGTGTCATAGTGAAATATTGAGAGAAAAAGTGATGTTAGTTTAATGGAGTGGATCCTCTACAGTGTTGAGCATAGTTGCTATGAGTCATGATGGACAACGGATTAGAACTGTACCGAACATGGGTACTGTTAAGAATTGAAAATTTTGTGTCAAAGTATGAGAAAGATGTTGGAATCATGTGGTGATGATTATGTTGTGGACTAAGACTAATGACTAGTCAAGTTAAATGAGTAGAATGTTGAGAAAAGAACCATATTTGGAAAGCCATAGTGGATGGTGCAAAAGTAAGATATAATTAGTATACCATTATGTATCTATATAAAACTCTTTTTGCCGTTATATACGGATGTGATGTGAATGTGTTTATCTCTGTGTGGCTTATATGCCCGGAGTATATGGCTATCTCCGTATGGAGTATGTTCCCGGAGATTATTATTACCTTGTATAAGTCATGTGGTGTGAGGTAGTACCTCGTGTTAGTGGGACTGTTA
>JAVKPL010000137.1:0-14351 GCA_032173675.1 Gastrolobium villosum | reverse complement strand
CGAAAGCTCAAATTTCATCTCTTTCTATCTCTCTATATATGTAGTTCTAGAAATAGCTAATGAATGACGCGACACTAATTTGGAAAACAAATAATTAAAATAAAAGAGACATTTTAAATACTTGAAAGCGATCGGTCAACGCTTAACGTCAATTTTCTTTCTAAATTTTATATGGTTAGTATTTTTTTATTTTTGAAAAAATATTTATAAATTTTAATAAAACATCGTTTATTTAATGTATATAAATTAACACAAGAAAATCTATTTCTAATTGAATCGTTGTACAATTAAGTTTTTATAAATTGGATTAATGTGATTTTCAATTTTTTAGTTAGTTTCATTTATTGCAATGTAACGTAATATTTTAAAATTTGTGGAAACTAATAAGTTATAAATATTTTAACTTAAATTATTATTATTTATTTAGTATAATACTCTTTTTTTAATATCACGCAGTGACGCTGAAGTGCGTCATTGAGAACGAGTTAGGTCATGAATGCCGTCATGGTGGTAGGTAGAGACGTAGAGTCCTGTTTCATCTTATTTTTTATAAAAAACTGAAAAAATAAACATGTAAACTAAGAGGAGGGATATTCTCACTATCAAAATTTTCTACTACCAACTTACTACCTATCTAATCAGCAATAGATTAACATTTTCTCTCTCTTCAAATTTTTTTTAACATTCTCTCTTTAATCCAATAGTAATGTGATAGATAGTAAGTTGATAGTAAAAATTTTGGTAATTAGAATATCTTCGTTCCTAAACGAAAGAGTTTTATTCTTCATGTAAAACAATTGTGAATTTATCATTTTCCTTCTAAAATCAAGAGTTCGTGTTATTGGCCACCTACTTTGGTATTTCTTTCAAAACAATATTCTAGAAAGATTTTGCTTTCAAATGTGATATATTTATTTACTTTAAAACTACATATCCACCTTACTTAGATTCATAATTGAGTAAATATGTAATTCGATTCTTAAAAGATATTACTCGTGAAATTTAAAAAATTTCATATATCTATCAATTTAATGGTTTTAATTTATTGAAAATTATTGGACCGCTTTTATTAATTAATTAATAATTCTCGATAAATTATAATCATTAGATTGACGAAAATCAATGGTAATTAAATTGGTTGTAAAGGTGGTAAATTTTTGTTGTTGAGTCTCTCTCTGTGTGTGTATAACACCTCGTAAATTCAAATGTGAATTTATATGATATAATATGGGTTAAAAGGGAAGGATTAGTGAAAATCCTGAAATTAGGGACAAAATGTGTACCAAGGGCAAAATGGTAATTTGCCAGAAACGTAAACCGAGGCATGAAAAATGGAGTTGGAGATCTCAAATGATAAAAATAATACTGAAAATGGATTCAGGACGAAAAATTGAGTGAATATGGAAGTTTTGAAAATTTTGATGAACAGTGATTTTTCTGGTGTAAAAATACTGCGGTATAATTATACCGATAAGAGTGAAATTTTTATGACTATTTTGAGGAAATAAAAATATATCATGAACCAGAAAAATATGTAGATTGTGAATTTGTGATTGGAATTAGGTGAGGGATTAAAGTTAAATCGCGTGTGGGACCCGCTCCCACCAAACCTACTTAGTTCCTTTCTTTTTCCCCCCTCCCCACGCTGCTTCTTTCTCTCTCTCTCCCTTTTTCTTTTTCTTCCCTCTTCAACTTGCGCAGCCATGGGAGCTTGGGCAAGAAACTTTCTTCCCCATTTTTCACACTTTTGAGCCACCAAATCGATAAAGTTCCAACACCAAAGTTGTTTGTAGTGAGGTTGTGAGTATATTACCCTTCTTGAGAGTCATGAAAGTGAGTGTATGATGAGATCGTTTTTCCACCTCATTGTGCGAATTTGTGGAGTTTTGGGGCCATTGGTGGTGCTTTGGCTTGGATGGACACTTGATCTTCAACCATGGGAGCCTTAGGAAACTATTGGTTGTAAGTATTCCTAGTTTCATGGAGTTTTTTGTGAAAGTCATAAAATAATTTTGTGTGAAGTTGTGTTGGATGATTTGTGTAGTTAGAGAGCTCAAATGAAAAATTTGCATTAGATGATTATGTCTTAGAATGATGTATTTGAGCTAGAATTACAATAAGATTTATTAGTGAAAAATGCTCATAACTATTTACCAAAAAAAAATAAAAAATGCTCATAACTTAGGAATCTTGCATGATGCCTAGGATTTGTGAAAATTGAATTGTGTAAGAAATGGATTGATAAGTAATTGTATGATAAGGTGGGCATGAGTGTTGAATTGGATTGAATACCCCTAGATTGGTGGGCATGAGTAATTCGACCTATTGAGGTAATGGTTGATTGATGATGTAAAATTGAAGTGTATGTGAGTAACTATGAATTGTTGAGTGGTGAGGGGTAATGTGATTGAAATGGGTAAATCACTGGTTATGTGCCATTGGGCCTAAGTGATTCTGATTGATTAAGAATTGTGTAAATGAATGGTTTTTTTGGAAATGGTATTGATGATCATGTTGTTGATCTTATAGGTTGCCTCTCACGGACGCTATGGAAGCGAATTAAGCTTGGAGCTTACGTATGGAGCATTGGCTTCGGAGTTGAGGTAAACCTTTGGAACTCGGGTTTCATCCCTTATGTGCTCCACCACGCCTAGTGGAAGGTTGTGTTGTTGAACATTGTGTGAATATGTATGTTCATGCATTATTGCTTGGTTGTGTGACATGCTTGGAGCATGTTGTGTGTAAATTGTTTGATCTCTGACCAGTAGATGTGTGTTGGTTTGGACTTCCGCTGGATAATTCCAGTCGGATTTTACCGTGGGGCCGACTTTGAGAGCGGTACCATGATGATCCAAACGTGGGACTTCCGCTGGATAGGGCTCATGAGGAGTTCCAGTTGGGTTTTGCCATGGGGTCTCTCAACCATGGGAGAGGCACAAGGAAGATTCCGGGAGTTATACGATGGGGTCCTTGAACGTAATCCAGCTGTGGATGTTCTTGGATTGTTCCCAGTTGTTGTGATGTTGTATGTCATGCATGCCATACTTTGTTATATGTTTCACATTGAGTGAGCCATGGGGTGGAGTGATCCTCTAGTACCCTTGGTTTACTGAGATATATTTGTATATCTCACCCCGTGTTTGGGGACATCATTTCAGGTTAGGTTGAGCCTGGAGGAGTGGAGCATGAGGTGCATATGGAAGGCATCGCATGTTAGAGGATTCAGTTGGAGACATTTAGCATAAGATGTTATGTTTTGAATTGAGGCCATGAACTTGTGCATGTTGAAAATGCCATGCATTTGTAAATGTATAACTATACTTCATGTATATGTATCTTATGTGTGAGCATGAGATCTGTCCATAGCCACCTATGATGTATTGGAAGCATGTAAATGTAATGTAAAAGGCTATAAGCCTAATTTATGAATTGATTATTTGTATGGTTAATAAGAGCATGAAATAGAACTTTGGTGATTGAAACATAATGAATATTATGTGTGTAACTGGAATGTGATGGGTTGTAAGTGCCCCAAGGCGTTGTTGGTCCTTGTGTGTGCCACCCATGTGATTTTATATACCCATATGTGTTTAGGTTACATTGAGCAAGATTGAGGATTTTTGTAAAAAAAAGGGAATTCTGGCCAATTTTCGGGAAATTGACATGTTTTTAGCAAATTTCGGGAGAACGTATCTCCCTCCACTGTGGTCCAATAGGGTTGGGCCTTACACCATTTTGAAGATGGAGTTACCCGCTATGTTGTGTCAAAATTTGGGGTTAATCGGATTTAGAAATGGGGTGGTAGAAGGTCGGCAGGGGGCTGAATGTAAAGATTTGACAGTGGTGTGGCTCCACCTGGCGCCACTGTGGCGCCATGGTGCAGTGAAGAAATACGAAAGTTGCAAAAAATGGCAGTGGGGTGGCGCTGGTTGGCGCCAATGTGCAAGAAAATTACGTATTGTGTAATTTTGGGATGCTGAGCCATCTGTTCTGGATTTGGTTCGGATAGGTAGGAAACGTATAAAGTGATGATTAATTTAAGGGATTTATGGGAACCTGGTGAGTCTAATAATAAGTGAAAATAAATTATGTCAATAGTTGAAATAAGTCTTCCGCAATGTGTCACTGTTACGGTCACAACTTTTGTTATTGCGCTTTAACGATTTTAAATGTTGCATAATGAATGAAAAAAGTTTACCCGTATTTTATAAATGTGTCACAGCTTTTGTTATTGCGCTTTAACGATTTTAAATTTTGCGTAATGAATGAAAAAAGTTTACCCGTATTTTATAAATGAATATGTTGCGTAATGAATGAAAAAAGTTTACCCGTATTTTATAAATGAACTGCTGTGATTGTAACTGCACTTAATATCATAATTAATGATAATAACACCGGTGAACTTCGGGCTGTTACTCTCTCTCTCTCTCTGTGTGTGTGTGTGTGTGTGTGTGTGTGTGTGTGTGTGTGTGTGTGTGTGTGTGTGTGTGTGTGTGTGTGTGTGTGTGTGTGTGTGTGTGTGTGTCATCATCAGATGCAAAGTCAGGGTATGTGTGTGTGTGTGTGTGTGTGTGTGTGTGTGTGTGTGTGTGTGTGTGTGTGTGTGTGTGTGTCATCATCAGATGCAAAGTCAGGGTATTATCAATTAAGGATAACTGAGGAAACAAAGCCTATATATGAATTTAGTAGTCAGTGTGTGTGTATTTCATCATTAGATGCAAAGTCTGTGTGTGTGTGTGTATTTCATCATTAGATGCAAAGTCTGTGTGTGTGTCATCATTAGATGCAAAGTCAGGATATTATCAATTAAGGATAATTGAGGAAACAAAGCCTATATATGAGTTTAGTAGTCAGTGTGTGTGTATTTCATCATTACATGCAAAGTCAGGATATTATCAATTAAGGATAACTGAGGAAACAAAGTCTATATGTGAATTTAGTAGTCAATTCTGTCAATTAAATGGAGAGCAAAAAACTCATTCAGCCCCCAGCCTTTTATGTAGAAGATCATAATGAGATAAAAAGACAAAAGAAAAGAATGGTAATCAATTATAAAAAAATGAATGAAGCAACTATAAATGATGCATATAAACTTGCATTTTGGCATATAGCAAATATGAGGATATGTAATATGTGTTATTTAGAAAATTTTATATGTGAATTTAGTAGTCAATTCTATCAATTAAATGGAGAGCAAAAAATTCAGGCATTAAATATATTCTATAAGAAATTACCTCAGCTATCTTCAATTGTTGCTTCCTCTTCGTCTTCATTTCTGAGGCAACGTGGACACCTTTTCAAATGACTTTCGTAGATACCAAGACTGGTACAGGTGACTGACATAATTTCGTCAGGTAGTGTGTCTAATGGGTCACTCATTGTTTCAAATTTGTCTTCAAACTTTAGTAAAAGTTTCTTGGCTTCTTCTTTTAGTGGTTGGGAATCCTTGCTGTAGATGATAGTTGTAGGGCTGTAATAATTCAGTCTATATCCACCTTTATTTTGTGAAGGACTTGAATCAATTCGTCTGGATGCCAAAATCTTAAGTTTAAAGAAAAACTATTTAGAATATGGGATAAGTTATTCTACCTACTTCCTTCTTGCCTACCTTTTGCCTACCGCTTTCATCACCGTTGGATTACAATCTAATCCAACGGTCCATAATTGCTAAATAAGATAACCTTTTTTTCCTTTCTATCTCTTCACTTCCTCCCACATCCTTTCTCTCTCCTCCCCCTTTCTCTCTTCCTCTATCTTATACCTATTTTTTTCCCTTTATCTCTGAAATAAAGGAAGAGAGAAAGAGTTCTTACATTCTAATTATTGTATTTGATTCCATCCAATCGAACAATCAACAAAGTTTCTTTTGTTCGATTAACTTTATAGGAAAAGGGGCACAAGCATGGAAGGTATCTGCAAATGTAAATTAGCTTGGTCTTTAATACCTGATGATTTTTAATACCACTGAATGGTTTTTAATACCTGATGATCAGAAGGACAACAACAAAGAGTTCGATAATAGGTATAGGTAAGAAGGACAACAACAAAGAGTTTTTTATAGGAAAGAACTGCCACTACCTCCATTCCTCGATGAATGCAACAAGGACAATAACAAAGAGTTCGATAATAAGTACATATATTCACTGTGAATCGTGTTCGCTTGTAGTTCAAAATAAAAATAAAAATAGGTATCGAGATATTAGAAGGATGTGTCCGGATTGTAGAGGAAGAGAGAAAGGGGAGGAGAGAGAAAGGGTGTGGGAGGAAGTGAGGAGAGAGAGAAGGGAAAAAGGGTTATTTTATTTCGCAATTATGGACCGTTGGATTAGATTGTAATCCAACGGTGATGAAAGGGGTAGACAAAAGGTAGGCAATAAGGGAGTAGGTAGAATAACCTATCCCTATATATATATATATATATATATAGTAGTTTATTGGATTGTGCGCTAAACAATTGGGCCCCACTTGTTACTTATACCCTAGTTTCTTTAGTTCTATAAATTCGTTCTTTTCTTGCTTCGCCTAACGTTGTGCCTAGAGCCGGCACAACGGGCTCGGTTCGGCGGGCCAACCCGCCCAACGGGTTGGGGCGGGCTCATTTTTTGGCGGGTTGATGGCAGGCATAGGCGGGCCGAGGCGGGTCAGTGTAAAATACGCTCGGGCTGGCGGGCCAACCCGCCAAACGGGGCGGGACGGGCTGGCTCATTTTTTGGCGGGTTGATGGCGGGGTGGGGTGGGACGGGGCGGGACGCCCACTTTGTCACCTCTAGTTGTGCCACCTTTGATTTTTTTTTCTCTCCTTCGTTTGTCATGCATGCCAATTTTCTTCAATTCATCAAAGATGGTGGTGCCATAATGCGTGACTGCGATCGTGATGAGTGGAATGTGCATTGATCACGAGCTTTGTTGCTAGGTTTGGTGGTTGGAAATGATTCATCTATTCTTCTATTCTGATTGATTATTTTTCTGCTCCTCCTAAATGCAACTTCTTCTCCCTCATCTTCTTCCTACTTAGCTTCCATAATCGAGGTTAGACTCGATCTGCTTACTCTTTGTTTTTTTTTTTTTTAATTGTTTTTGGTTAGTTGGTTTCACACTAAATTAATAAATAATAATCAGTTGTGGAACTTTGGGTTAGAGTCGGCAAAATGGGCTCTTGGCACGCCATACAGCCACACCAACTAAACGGGGCGGGGCGAGCTGAGTTTTTTAACTCATCTCAAAAGCGGGGAGGGGGCGGGATGAGCTCATTTTTTGACTGATTGATGGCGAGCATAGGCGGGGCGAAACGGGTCAGTGTAAAATAAGCTTGGACTGTTGAGCCAACCAGCCAAACGGGGTGGGGCAGGCTGAGTTTCTAAGCCCACTTTCAAAGCGGGGCGGGGCGGGCTAGTTCATTTTTTGGCGCGTTGATAGCGGGGGGCGGACCGCCCACTTTGCCACCTCTAAGTGGGGTGACGTGTTTGGGAGGGATTGAAAGTCTTAATCCATGGACCCGCCCCAAATCGGATTTGTCGCGATTGGAATATCTCCAAAAAAAAATTAATAAATAATAATGGATGCAATTTCAAGTTCAGTTTTTTTATTTATTTATTTTTCCATTTGTTTCCCTCAAATCAAACTTTTTTTTTTATTTTGTGAAAAATCGTTTGAACCATAACATCTCCTAATCTTTTTCTTTGTGGGAGACAATACCATTATTAATCTACACTTTTAATGAGAATTTTCCCAACACTTATTAATCTCTTTTTTAATTGATATATTGATGAGAATTTTAATCTCTTTTTTAATTGATATATTAATCATGAGAAATAGCTTATTATATTGTTCTGATCTTTTTAGATTATATGTTTTTTAAAAAATAAATTATTGTCCAAGATCTTTTAGATAAATTTCTCAAGGGTACTTAATCAAGGAGTATCCAAAAGTAGCATGCATGCATGCAGTGGGAACACGAAGTGTTAACTAACACGAGAAGCTTTAGGAGGTATACTTGAGCGGGAGAGAGTTATTGGCTTCTATTTTTTAAGATGGTTATTTAATATCTTATCGAAAACATTAACGATATTTTATCCTTATGGGGATAACGATAGGTGATGCACGCAGGATCATGGGGTTGAAGATTTGTTTATTCCTGCTGGAACTCATGGTCGAGTCTAGAAAGTTGTTAGAGAATGCTATTCTTTTCCGATGTGAGGTAAATTGTCCAAATGTTGTATGGCGCTTTATTTATTTTTCTATGCACTTTATGTTACTTACAAATAATAATCAATTTATTACAATTCACCACAACTGATTTTCGGTATTTGTTTATTCTGCACTTGATTTCAACTGAATTATTTGTTTGCCAAACCCAAACCCAACCTAGCAAAATATTTAGAAATTCTTTATTAATTCTTTGATGATGCGTTTACAATACGCAATCTTATTCTTTTGTGATAATTGAGTATATGCTACAGTTTTAGTTTTAAATTTATTTATTTTTATTTAGAATATTTAGTTTTAAATTCTTTAAGTGTTGTTTAGTTGGAAATTATAAATATGAGTTTATTTTTTCTAAAGTTACTTTAGATAATTTTATCTAATGTTCATCGAAACGACATCGCTTGGGGACGGAAATCATGGTATTTTTGTAATTTTAATTTATTTCAGGGTTATAATAGTCTTTATCATTCTAATCTTTTAATTTTTCAACCCAAAATGATATCGTTTCGATGAACATTAGACAAAGTTGTATAAAGTAACATCGGAAACTTTTTGCCTTATAAATATATTCCTTATAAATTTTACTAGAATCTAGAGACTAATTAAGATTTCTTGGAGTAGGGATTATGTGATGAGACTTAAAGGTTGAGTAGTATTTTTAATAACAGTAAGATCTAGCTTGCATCATCCATTTTTAATAATAAGACTAATGAATTTGATTAATTGATTAATTTGGTCAAAATGAAAAAATTGCTAATATTATATATTTAATAACATTTACGTTGTTTGAGATTAGCTAGAATGACATGTGGTGAACAGTGACCATTGTGCCACTGTTCCCGTTCTTTATTACCGGAATGCCACGCGACCGGACTTATTTCCCAAACTGCCACGCAGGGTAGTTCGCCCCCGTCAGCAGCGACCTTGGTGGGCTGATTTGTCAGCCATTTGGTGGTTCACAAGTTCGCTGGCATCAGCAGCGAACTAAGTAGCATTTAATGCTGACAGACAGGTGGAGTTCGCTGACCACCCAGGCGAACTAGGTGCCAAGTGGCAGCATCAGACCTAGTTCGCCTGACACAGGGGCGAACTTGGTTCCACGTGGCAGCCCCCCTAGTTCGCCTGACACAGGGGCGAACTAGGTGACACATGGCAGTCCCCCAACTAGTTCGCTGCCTTGGTAAGCGAACTATATGCCGACAGTTACAGGTCGTTGGCCCAGGCAGCGAACTTATGTTTATTTAAACAACCCCACTCCCTCTCCAAAAAAAGTCATTCTCGTCGGTTTACATAAAAGGAAGTTTCTATTTTTGTTTGTAAAGTTTTTGTATTTCAGTTCAAAATGAGTGAAAATAACAATGATGTAATATGCCTTTTATATTACAATGGAAGAAGATATTTTGGACCGAACGGTCAAGTGTTTGAAGGAGATACAAAGATCTTCCGCATGAGCCCGCGTTGCAAATATACTGAGCTCAAGAAACTAATATACAAGAAGTTGAGATTACAACGAGGTCAATCACTGTCTCGACTGATTGCAAGATGTGCTTCTGGTAACCCCGTGCAATGGGTTGCTGTGGATGTGGTTGAGGATGAAGATGTGTCACTAGTGGTTGATGCATTTCGACAGCATGGAGAGTCCTCACACATCGAGTTATATGCGGAACTAAACACCGGTGGAGAGGCAAGTACTCAAAATTTTATCCCTACCAGTTACTTGATAGACATTAATAGGGAGCCGGAAGAAAATCCCGAAGATATGAATGTGTCACTCCCAATAACACAACCCTTAGATGTGACTCAAGGCGATGAGTATGATCCGACATGGCCGGATACTGATAGTTCGGAGGAGGAGGTTGATGAAGGTCTAGTCCCAGGGGACAGTGACTCTTCGGATACAGACGTTGATGGTGATTTTGAGTTTGAAACGTCCACTGCTTTGGTTGAATCGGTTCCATCACCGGGTATTGTTGGTGCGCATGACCCACCACCTGCTGCAGGTTGGTTGCTTAGTTTACTGTTTGAGTTTTAAGGTAGTTTACTTATAGACTTTTATTATATAAATTATGTATTAACAATATTCGAAACGTGTGTTAAACAGGAGAGGATAATGTTCCATTTTGGTCGCAAATACCACATTACACAAACATTAACTGGGCACACCCTGATCAAGAGTGTGATGACATGCAGGGGGCACAAGTACCAAATTGGGAAATGGGTCAAGCGCTTTATAAGGACCAGGAATTTGAAAGCAAGCAGGATGTACAAATGTCCATAAAAAAATATTGTATGGCAAATAATCGCACAACTGTTGTCTTAAAAAGTGACACGAAAAGGCTGATTATGATTTGTCAAAATCATAATGATGGTTGTCCGTGGAGGATGCGGGCATATCAGAAAAAAGGCGGTAATGAATGGATAATAGGCGTATGGAACAACATCCATACATGTGTTAGTCAAACACTTTCACAAGATCACAAACAACTTAACTCTAGTTACATTTGTGAATTGATCATCGGTAAGTCAACCATATGCTCTATGTTTAAATGAATACCATATTTGTAACGCTAATACACTGTTGTTTGTTAAACTGCAGAAATGATACGTGAAGAGCCTAGTGTGAAAATTGGCTTAATACAGGAGAGGATTGCATCAAATCTAGGATTTCATATCTCATACAGAAAGGCATGGAAAGCAAAGCAGAAGGCAATTGTCAGGGTATTTGGGGATTGGGATGAATCATACGCATTTCTACCCAGATGGTTGGATTATATGTTACTATTTTCTCCAGGGTATGCTTATAAACTGGATGTGAATGAACATAGAATTGATGGTCGGCTCGATGGATCACACAAGGTGTTCAAAAGGGTTTTTTGGACATTCAAACAATGTTGTGATGCATTTAATTATTGCAAGCCTGTGCTCCAAATCGATGGGACACATTTGTATGGAAAATATCGTGGAACGCTAATGATTGCTACAGCTGTGGACGGTAACAATTACATCCTGCCTGTTGCGTTTGCCGTTGTTAGTTGTGAGAATATTGACAATTGGTCATGGTTTTTGGCCATGTTACGGATCCATGTGACTCAGAAAAATGGAATATGTCTTATTTCTGATCGACATGCAGGGATATTGGCGGCTGTGAATAATGAAAACTTAGGGTGGCAACCACCCCGAGGGTACCATGTTTTTTGCCTGAGACATCTGGCAAGTAATTTCAATCATAAGTTCAAAAACATCATGTTGAAAAAGCAGTTAAAGAAGTTAGGTATGTTCGTTACTAGATTATTTGTTGTTAGTTGGAATCATCGTACGACTCCAATGTCATTATTGTTTACCAATTATATGTTGTTGTGCACAGGTTACACTACATCGCGATTGGATTTTGACGCTGGTTTGGAAAAATTCAAAGAATCAAGCCCACAAATTGCAGCATGGATTGATCGAGTTCCGAAGGAAAAATGGAGTATATCATATGATGCTGAAGGAAGGCGATTTGGCCACATGACTACAAACTTGTCAGAGTGTGTTAACAAGGTTCTCAAAGGTGCCAGAAATTTACCAATCACGTCTTTGGTGCGCATCACGTACGCTAGGCTAAATGAATATTTTTTGACCCACGGGCAGGAGGCTCGGGAAGAGATGGACAAAGGTAATCGTTTCGCCAAAGTGTTCTGGGTTGAATACGTTAAAAACCAAGAAAATGCAGCAAGACACTTTGTTACTTCTTATGACAGACAAAAAACACGATTTGAAGTGCAAGAGTCTTACAATCAAAGAACTCATAGAGGCGGAAAGAAATGGTGGGTTTCATTAGCTGATCGGGCATGTCAGTGTGGTGAGTTTACTGCTTTTAGGTACCCATGTAGTCATGTGATTGCTGCATGCAAATCAGAAAATCATGACCCCTTACAATACATTCATCCTGCATACAGTGCATCATATCAATGTCAGGTATATTCTGGTCAATGGTATCCAATTGGTAATGAAGATTTTATCCCACCCAGTCAAGGCCCAACCATTCTCCCGGATGTGTCCCTTAGACGTACAAAAGGGAAGCCGCGAAGTACACGCATCCGTAACGAAATGGATGAGCGTGAGGGTGTGAGTTCGCAGATAAGATGTGGTTATTGTAGGGTTGTTGGTCATGACAGACGGCGTTGTCCATCTCGCCTGCAAAGCACATAATTTTGGTGTAAAAGTAAGTAGTTGAAACGTTGCAACCGCTCTCCTGCTTGGATATTTTTCATTACGCCTATTTTAATTTTATTTCCTTTTCGTTAGTTCTGTTTTTTGTGATTATAATATGTTTATTAATATCATCATTGTGTGCTTACGTTGTGATTGTAATATGTTTATTAATATAATCATATGACAACAAGATTAACATAAAAGTTAGCAAATACAAATAAAAAAAAATCCACCATTTAATTACAAAAAAACCACCAAGTATCAAAAAAAAGGACAGTAATTACATATGAAGCAGTGCTAAAACAACATTAAGATTATAAATACAATGAATGACTACTGTTGCCTCCTCCCATGATATTTGGCACAACGTGCCTGGTCATGCTCATATGGTGATAACAAACACCGCTCTCTGGCCTGTCTATCTGGGTTACGCCTAATCTCGCCTCCATCGTCTCCAGGGACTGCAACAGCTGCATCCGACGGTGCGTCTCCATGCACATCATCGCCTAAACTGCCAACATCCTCATGTGAAAGCACACCTGCATGACCAGAATAGGGTGACTGAAGGAAGTCAGTCGAAAATGCATGCGGTGTGGCCATGACGGCTGGAGAGTCAAATGTCGGTATGTAATCCTGTGTGAACTCATCCAGGCCTGGCTGAGGCTGCGAACTCGACTGTCCTGCAAACTGGGTCTGCTCATGTGCAGATGGCTCAGCATGCGGATATGATGGCTGACTGAAGTGTGGCTGATATGCAGGGTACGGGTGCGACATTGCTGAAAACCAAGGGTACCCGTACTGCGACGAAGGGACATTAGGCTGAGACGGACCGCCTGCAGGAGGCCACCAATACGGCTGGGAAGGACCACCTGATGGGTACGCCGGTGCGTAAAACTGGCCAGGTGGACGGTGTGGAAGAGACTGCACAAGCACAGGCCTATCGGCAATAGCTGGAGACTGATGATGAAGTGGCAATCCCTCATGGCGCGCACGCTGGCTAACACGGGGATGTCGAGGCGGCTCCACTGTCTGCACCACGACCGGAGGAGGTGCATGCTCTCCAGGCTCTGTCAGTCTACCAAACTCGTCGAACGCAGACATCATCTGGAGAGTCTCGTCGTAGATCTGACGGTAGGAGAATGCACCTTGCGCCTCTTCCGATGCCATGTGCAGCACTGTCTCCATGCGATCACTCTGCGCAGTGAATATAATGTTAAAAGTATGATGTTATTGAAGAAAATATAAATAAAATTTATCATAATAGTGATGAAACGATGTAAAATTAACATACCACATGCGCACGAATGGCCGATCTCTGCATCATCCATCTACGTGTATGCTGAAAATACCACTGCATATATGTGCTGTTGATGGATAGATGGCCGTGTCCCTGCATGGGCTCTAGACCCTGCACAACAAGGGCATGTCTAGAATGCCACTGCGCAATATATAGTCCATGTCGCTCCCGCCAGTCTACGTCGCCTTTACCAGTCAGGGTGATAGTCAGCAGCTCCGAACTCATGAACGGATGGTTGGGTATTGGCTGTTGATAATGAAATTGCCTCAGCACTCTATCTGGCTGCTGGTAGACAACAACCTGGTAATGTATGAGTGGGCATACAGCTAACCATCTGCGTGACTCCTCCTCCGACGGCTGATGTTCAGGGTATCCGTCGTATGGACACCACCGTATACTGCGTATAGGCATGACGTCCATATGATGACGATAGCGTCTAATATGTGTAAACCGACGTCGTATCGACGTAAAGCTATTAAACCTGCAAAATAACAACGCATTATTTAGCTACTAATCAAACAGGCAACAAAATCTTAATAATTTTTTTAATTTTGACATGACAAATACCTTGCGCCGAAAATAACAGGCAGGTTAGGGATCGGAGGGAGTGCGGGTGAGATAGTAGGGAAACGTGTCCATGCCCACAACTGTAGTA
>JAVKPL010000136.1:0-14517 GCA_032173675.1 Gastrolobium villosum | reverse complement strand
TGTCACGTGTCAGTATCGGTGCTACATAGTTGATAACTAGGTTAATATTGTTTACTTAATTATTAGATTGTGTTTGCTTATAGCTTGGTAGAATATATGGCAGTTAATCCTTAGATTGGCAATATACAATTCATTTTGTGCTTTCTTGGATTTCGATACTTAAATCAATGCGTAATTTGTTTGAATTGGAGTCTGGTTATGAACGTTTGTTTATGTTGCTTATGGCACACGCAACCACCCCATTAAAATTTTGCCACCATGATACAACAACTCCTAGAAGATCTGAACGCATAAGAGGAGGTCCTTCTTGGGTCATCGATTACCATAGTTAATAGATAGAGTATTGGGCTCTTTTATAGAGTAATTAGATAGTGGGCCTTTAGGTGTTAAGTGGGAGGTGGTTAACAAGCCACGTGGGAAGTTGTAATGCTGATGGGTGTAATGTGATGGTTATATAAAAGGATTGGTGAATGTTGTAAAAGACATTATTGAATAAACCAGATTGGTTTTCCAACTGTTTCGTTTCTGTTTCTATCTGTTCTCTCTGTTTGCAAAGGAACCCGTATCAACTGGTGCTGTTATTTTGCTTCAACAATGAGAACTCAGGAGGTGGCGGGGGAGCTAACGGCTCACCGAGAAGACATGCAACTCCGATTGAATCAATTGACTGAGTCTATTAATGCTTGTTTCACGCAAATGGATGCCCAATTCTGATAATTCATGGCTCATTTTTCGCAGATGTCCATGGGTAATCAATCGACAGGGACGTCGATTCCGGATTCTGGTGTTCATCAACAACAACCACGGCTTCACAATAGGGAAATGGAGGATCAGAGAGCAAGCTTGTGTCATGTTAAAATGGAGATTCCCATTTTTGCAGGACAAGACCCAAACAATTGGATCTTCAAAACAGAGCTTTTCTTTCGTATTCAACAAATTCCATATCATCTTAAGGTCCAACTGGCTGGGTTACGCATGGAGGGTGCTGCAAGCGATTGGTATCAATGGATCTTTAGCAGCAAGACCGTTTCTTCTTGGGAAGAATTAGTCCTAGCTGTGCGGGAGCGTTTTGGGTCCTCTCAGTATAAGTTCGTGGTGTTCTTGCAAAGCTGACCCAAACGGGATCCCTTGCTGATTACATGCGCGAATTTCAGCGGCTATTGAATCAGGTACATGATCTGAGTGATGGTCTTCTGATGACATTTTTTATCTCTAGATTACAGGCTGACCTTCAAGGTGCTATTCAATTACATTGGCCCAAAACCCTTCATAAAGCAATGCAGCTTGCATTGGCTTATGATAGTCATCACAATGAATTACGTTCGTCCTTTAACCAAACCTTCAAGAAAAATTTTCCTCGTCAAAATTTCCATACTACTCCAAATAAAACCCAGATAAACCATTCTTTGTCTACCACGCCAACCACTGTGCCCAACCCACCAAAACAAACCGACAAACATTCATTACCCATTAAAAGGCTGTCACCAGAAGAACTCTGAAAAAAGCATGATTTGGGAATATGTTATACATGCGAGGAAAAGTGGAATCCCAAACACAGATGCAAGGTCCAAATGTTATTGTTAATTGGAGATGAAGAGGATACTAACTCTGATCATGAAGAGGAGATCGTGTGGAATGTTGAGTGTAAGCAGGATGCTCGAACAGATGCCATGTTACACTCTTTTTCAGGTGCTTCGAATCCACAAGCACTCTTGCTAAAGGCCACAATTAAGGAGCAACCAACTGAGATACTTGTTGATTCAGGGAGCTCGCACAATTTCATTAGAAAGGAATTAGCAGAACACTTGGGTCTCCCTATGGTTCGTGCTGTTAAGATGCGAGTGTTTATGGGAAGTGGTGATTTTCTATCATGTGAGAAGAAATGTGTGAATGTTCTCATCAAAATTCAAGGCCATTGCTTTGTTACTGACTTATGGGTGATCAACCTATGTGATCTGAATGTAATCTTGGGCATGCACTGGCTCTCTTAATTAGGGCGTGTAACTCATGATTATAAACATCATTCTATGGAGTTCAGATGGCAAGGTCAACCCATTATATTGCTGGGTTCTACAGGAAGCACTGAGGATGCCTTAGAGATTCAAAATGCTGGTAAGTGCAACACTCTGGTCTTACAAACACAGGCTGCCACTAACAATGAGGTAATTCCAGACCTTCTACCGTTACAGAATTTTGTTTCCCCTGTATTATGGTCGATTTTATTGCAGCATAGTCAAGTATTCTCCATACCCAAATGTCTACCTCCATTCCGCGGGTTTGACCACAGTATTGAGCTGGTTCCTAATTCACAACCAGTGAGAGTCAGGCCATACAGATACCCTTATCATCATAAAGCATAAATCGAAAAATAGTTGAATGATTTGTTATCTTCTGGTCATATACAACATAGTCACTGTAACAGCCCGTGTTAACCCGGATTGTTAACATACTATCGTATTAAGCCACGCTTAATTAAAATGCGGAATAACTTTTTCTTTAATTCGATTATGACGTCATTAACCTTAGCCAACTTGATTACTTAATCAATTTCATAAAATACTGCCTGTACGTAAATTGTAAGACAACTAACTGAAATACCTCATGAATAAATATAAAGTGAGTATCTAAAGCCGCAGGACTACAACACATAGCCTGGCTCCTGATACTTTAATTACAACTTCAATTAAAAGACAATAACAAAACCATGTGGCATGGACAAACCCCATGCTCACCAAATAAGGCACAGTGCCCAACAACAGTCTCAGCATAATATCATAATCAAAGCGGGAAAACATAAACAGCAGTCAACATCCAGCATGTCAGCATGTCATAATAACATCAACTCAGCTCTGGCCTCCTGCCACCTGAGCCCTCAACATTACCTGATCCTGAAATAAGCGTCCCCAAACATGGGGTGAGATCTCTAAACAAGAAATCTCAGTAAGACAAGGGGTCCTCAAGGATCTTCCACCCCAAGCTCACTTACATGTGTAATATAAGTTCAAAAACAGTATTTACAATATAAGTTCCAAAACTATGCGATGCAGCAGATAATCATGCCATGTGTGTTTATCAAATCTACTGGCCAGAGAAATGCAGGAATACGTCTATACCCACATAAGTACAAGGAAAACCGCTTGCACCTCACCCACAGCCTCACCATCTTGTATGTACCACATACTCAGGCTTACCGTATAGGCGGACATCACATGCATATCATAAAAGCACATTGCATATAATAGCTCAACAGCATTTCTAAAACATCAAAGCATGTAACACAGCATGCATAAACCACATCCCCATGGGACATGGTAGAACCACAACATGGCTAAACCGAGGACACGAAAGCTTACCTTGCAAGCAATCAATCCAAGCCAAGAGTCCTCACCGCTCAAGGTCCAACACAGCAGTATCACAATCTGATATGGACCAATAATATATCATTAATTATGCAACACAAGCATACCACTTAAAGAATACGCCTTTCTTTTACGTTTTACGTCTCAAGGCTTCCAACAAAGCCATAAGCCCTTAATCATGTGATTCTGACTTGATTAAGTATTTACAGAAGTTCAACTCCATCAAAATAGGGTCCACAAACCCATAACTCCGATGTGTATGAACAGTACCTCACTGTTCTTCGAAAACCCAGAATATCCGGATATGTCGGGGCATATCCGGATATCCATATCCGGATATGTCCAAGTCCATATCTGGATACCAATATCCGGATATCTCGTGACAGAATGCAGTTTCTGCATTTCGCGAGATATCACTCCCAAGGTTCCATTTTATTAAAACTGCAGTTGTAATTCTTTACCAAAAATTCTGAGATTTTAATATGTTAAACTAGACCTCACAAGCTTTCCAACGACATGTCTTATGTCTCAATCAGAGTTGTATAACTCCGGTTATGATTTTTGCAAAGTGACTGCTGTCAACTGAATTTCCAGCAACCAAGACGCGACTTTAAACTAACACTGAGATCAAACCAGTTACCCAATGCCTACGAAAATTTACAAGGTTATAGCTTTATGTGTTAGCTACACATGGGTCCAAACGGAACTCGATTTGGAGCTCTGTAGCTCAAGATATCGAATTTTTACCGAAACAGGTTCGTTGCTGTCCCCATATCCGGATATGAATATCCGGATACCATATCCGGATATCTGCTCGACAAATATCCGGATATCTCACGACAGAATGCAGTTTCTGCATTTCGTGAATATCCAGTCCAAAGGTTCAACTTTTTAACCGATTATAGGCACTTAAACATGCATTTCTAGGTGTGTTTAACCTTCCCCACCCTTAAGTTATCAACTTAGTTAAATACATGCATCAAGGTTCCATTTTTAAGCATTTAAACTAAGGATCATGGTTGGTATAACTTACCAAAGCTCAAAAACAGAATGGACAGTGCTCATGGAGCTCTCCAACAACTCTTCAAATTTTGACCAAGAAGGGTACACGAAATAAGCCACAAGATAGCTCATTTACTCAACAAGAAGACATCTTTGAGTGTTAAAATGCCAACTAAATGGCCACCCTTCCAAGAACAGATGGTGCAGCCCTCACACACACTCTCACAGCAGTTGGTCACTAGTAAAAAGACTCATCTTTCACTCCCACAAGGTCACACACAAGAGTTGATAAGGAGGAAGAGGGAGGGATCACACAACAAGAAGACTTGACCTACAAATGGTGGCCAAAGGTGATGGAACAGTGTTTCACACACTCAGAATGCAGCCTCTCACGTAGGTATTTTAGGTATCTAGGGTTGTGTGCCCTTAGTAGTAATATATATAGGCAAATGGTCACCTAACGCGCAGTATTAGCCTTAATAGCTACGCAAAAGATATTGATCCCAAACTTTGGAATCTAGACATAATTTTTATTTTATTTTTCGGAGCACCTTTCCGGTACGCGCTTTTCCATAGCCAGTATCAGTTCTGGCATCAGATTACATTATTTTGACCTGAAACTTGTTTTACAAGTCCTACATAATATTCTAGTAATTATCATGCATTCGTTATAATTTTCCGGGATACTTTTCCGGTACGCATTTATACCGGGTAGCAGAACCGGTATATGCGTTTTTCTTCCGAAAAATGACTTTCAGCATTTTTACTCACTCAGTATAATTATTTAAGCCCAATAATAATTATTAAGGTCAATTATGGAATCTTTTCCTAATTATCATAATTAATTCACTAATTACCTTAATTAACGGTGCGGGTTCTTACATTCACCCCACCTTTTTAAGGATTTTGTCCTCAAAATCAGAAATATACCTGTCTCGGAAGTCGGGATACTGCCGGAGAAGCTCATCCTCTCGCTCCCACGTGCACTCCTCGGGACTACGCCCAGTCCACTGCACCTTGACCATCGGAATAGTCTTGCTTCTAAGCTGTTTCTCGCCTCGATCGAGAATCTTGAGTGGTCCGACGGGAGTCTTTAGGTTCTCTCGAACCTCCACATCATCCGGCTGCACCACGTGCGAAGGATCTGCTATGTACCTCCGAAGCTGAGACACGTGAAACACGTCGTGGATGTTGGCTAGGTTCGGAGGTAAGGCAAGTCGATAGGCAACAGGTCCTACTCTACCAAGGATCTGGTAGGGCCCAATGAATCGCGGGCTCAACTTCATCACGCCGAGTGCCCGTCCAACACCGGTGACAGGTGAAAGTCTCACAAACACGTGCTCACCCTCACTGAACTCCAGTGGACGATGCTTGACATCGTAGTAGCTTTTCTGGCGATTCTGCGCCTGCTTCAACTTTTCCCTGATCATCTGGATCTGCTGGGTAGTATCTTGGACAAAGTCCAAGCCAAAAAGCTCATTGTCTCCAACCTCGGACCAGCAAGTAGGAGTCCGACACCTCCTACCATACAGCGCCTCATAGGGTGCCATGCCCAGACTAGCATGAAAACTGTTGTTGTACGAGAATTCTACGGATTGAACTACCTATCCCATGCAGAACCCTGCTCCAACGTGCAAGCTCTCAGCATGTCCTCCAATGTCTGGATGGTCCGCTCAGTCTGTCCGTCAGTCTGAGGGTGATAGGCGGTACTCAATCTCAACTGTGTACCAAAAGCCTCCTGCAGCGCCTCCCAGAACCGAGATGTGAACTTCGGGTCCCTATCACTGATGATACTCTCGGGCACCCCGTGAAGCCTCACAATCTCGCGAACATAAAGCTTGGCCAACTGCTCTGTAGTGAAGCTCACCTTCACTGGAAGAAAATGGGCAGACTTGGTTAATCTGTCCACAATGACCTAGATAGAGTCACAACCAGCCTGAGTCTTAGGCAATCCCACCGCGAAGTCCATGGAAATACTCTCCCACTTCCACTGTGGAATTTCAAGAGGTTGAAGTTTACCAGACGGTTTCTGGTGCTCGATCTTCACTTTCTGACATATCAAACACTTGGACACGTAGACCGCTATGTCCTTCTTCATGCCCGGCCACCAAAAATTCCTTTTTAAGTCCTGGTACATTTTCGTAGCACCAGGGTGGATAGTGAACCGGCCCTTATGAGCCTCTGCCATAACCTCCTCGGTCAATGGCCCTCGAGGAATAACAATCATCTTCTGGAACAACAGCAATCCATCCTCATTCCAAGACACACTGTCCTGGTTCTTCACATAATCAAGGCACTCTCTTTGCACTTGCGCCTCTTTAATCTTTTCCATCAGCTCATTAATCACTTCTGCTGTTTCCATCTCAAGCAGTGCGCCCCCAAACAAGGAGTTCACTCTCAAGTCTCTAAACTTTTCAATCACCTCGTAGTCGCTCATCATCAAGCTGGATAAGCTCACGGATTTCCGACTCAAGGCATCGGCTACCACATTGGCCTTGCCAGGATGGTACCTCAACTCAAAGTCGTAGTCCTTCAAGAACTCCATCCATCTTCGTTGTCTCATGTTCAACTCCTTATGGTCAAACAGATACTTCAGGCTCTTGTGATCACTGAATACAGCAAACTTCATGCCAAACAGGTAATGCCTCCAAATCTTGAAAGCAAAAACAATGGCTGCCAACTCCAAGTCGTGAGTCGGGTAGTTCTCCTCATGAGGTTTCAACTGTCTTGAAGCGTAAGCAACAACTTTCCCTTTCTGCATCAACACATAGCCTAGTCCTTTACCAGAGGCATCGCAGTATAACTCAAACTGTTCCACAGGATCAGGAAGGACTAACACAGGAGCAGTAGTCAGTCTCTCCTTCAACTCCTGGAAGCACTCCTCACACTCATGTGTCCACACGAATGGAGTCTCCTTTCGGGTAAGGCGAGTCATCGGTAGCACCATCTTGGAGAATCCCTCTATGAACCTCCTATAGTACCCTGCCAAACCCAAGAAGCTTCTCACTTCTGTAACCGTCTTGGGCCTCTCCCAGTCCATCACGGCCTCAATCTTGTTAGGATCAACTGCAACTCCATCAGCGGAAATCACATGACCCAGAAATTTCACCGCCTTGAGCCAAAACTCACATTTTGACGGCTTAGCATATAGCTTTTTCTCTTTCAACACTTGCAAAACAATCTTCAAGTGCTCAGCATGCTCCTCCTCCGTCTTGGAGTAGATTAAGATGTCGTCAATGAAGACGATAACAAACTGATCCAGATACGGCTGGAAAATCATGTTCATGTAGTCCATGAACACTGCGGGTGCATTGGTGAGTCCGAACGGGATCACCAAGTACTCATAATGTCCGTACCTCGAGCGAAACGCTGTCTTTGGGACATCCTCCGTCTTTACCCGTATCTGATGGTAATCGGACCGGAGATCAATCTTGGAATACACGCAAGCACCCCTGAGCTGATCCAGCAAATCATCAATGCGTGGAAGAGGATACTTGTTCTTGATTGTCACCTTGTTCAACTGTCTGTAGTCGGTGCACAACCACATGGTCCCATCTTTCTTTTTCACAAAAATGACCGGTGCTCCCCAGGGAGACACACTCGGCCGAATGAAATCTTTCGCTGAAAGCTCCTCAATATGCTTCTTCAGCTCCGCCAACTCTGGTGGCGACATCCGGTATGGAGCCAACGATATAGGCCCCACACCAGGCAATAAGTCTATGGAGAACTCTATCTCCCTCTGCGGTGGAAACTCAGGAATCTCCTCGGGAAACACCTTGAGGAATTCCCTCACCACAGGAATGCCAGTGAGATCCTCCTGTGTCCCACTCACCAAACCTCCCAACATGACATAGCCAAATGCCCCTGCTCTCAAGGCCCTCCTCGCCTGCAGGACTGAAATAAACGGTGAGGAACTGGCTGTGGACCCACCCGGAGACATCACCACTCTCTTGGCACAGCAATCAATCAATGCACAGTTTCTGGACAACCAATCCATGCCCAGAATAATCTCCAGGTTGGCCATTGGCAATCCTATCAGATCTACCGAGAATTCACGCCCATCCCACTGAAACGCTACATCGCGATGAACAGTGGAGGTCAAACATTTTTCTCCGGTGGCGGTGGTCACCCGCATCGGTGGAGAAAGCACATTACTGGGCAACTCAAGCCCCACAGCAATAGGGGTAGCAACAAAAGAATGCGTTGCCCCGGAATCAAATAATACATCAACAGCTGAACCCCCAATGGTAACAGTACCTCTGACCAGGTTTGGAGCTCTGTCCGACTGCTGACGATCCAAAGTATACACACGCCCCGTAGTAGGTGGCACGACTGGTGCCCCAGTAGGAACCATCTGCAATGGCACAGCCTGCACTACAGCAACTCTCGCCGTCGGGCAATCTCTGGAGTAGTGGCCCTCCTTGCCACACTGGAAGCATATCAACTGTCTGGTAGAACACGGCCCAAAATGTGACTTCCCGCATCCCGAGCATCGGGGAGCAGGAGGTCTAGCTGCGTTCCCCTGAGTAGAAGTCTTTTTAAACTGGTTTGGCGCTTGCTTAGCCGCCAACTGTTTGCCCTTGCTCTTGTTTGCAAACTTCCTGTTCCTCCAGGGAGCGGAACCACCAGTACCCTGTGGCACCTCAATCTTGGCCTTCTTGGCCTTACTCGTGCTGTAGAAGTCCTCAATATCACGACACTGCTGGACCAGTGTCCCAAAATCTCTGGAAGCAGACCCAGCTAAGTAACCAGGAATATCCTCACTAAGTCCCATGCGGAACTTAGCAGCCAAGAATGTAGGAGTAGGCCTCGCCATCCTGAAGTGTGAAAACTTCACCAGCTCATTAAACTTGGCCAGGTACTCGTCAACTGACAATGAGCCCTGAACCAAACGGTCAAACTCCCCTTGCTTCCTCTCCTGTGCATCATACGAGAAATACTGACCCAGAAAACACTCCTCGAAGAACGGCCACGTCATCACACGACCCTGCATCTCATAGACGTGAGAAATGTTGGTCCACCACTCATGGGCCTCGCCCTCCAGCATATAAGTGGCAAACATCAGCTTCTGCGGATCGGTACACTGCATGATCCGGAAGATCTTGTCCAACGCCTGTAACCATCTGGCAGCAGCAATGGGATCATAAGATCCGTCGAAAGAAGGTGGCTTATGCTTGCGGAAAGCATTCAGCCTGCGGTCGATCTCGTCACGATCCTCAGCAAATACGGGTATGGTTTGCAAAGCCCCTGTCAAATGACTGCCCTCATCCATCTGACTCTGGGTGTCCTCCTGTTGACTAGGCGGAGGTGGAGGCGGTGGCGGCAGTGGAGGTGGTGGAGGACACTGGCCAGCAGCAGGACCAGCCCTCAACTCCTCCAACATGACCCTCATCATAGTCATGTTGGCCATCCGGTTCTCCTCTAGAACCTCAGCAGTGGCTCGCCGGTTCGCCTCTCTGATAGCGTCCAGCATCGCCTGGTTTGCCAACCTCGTGGCCTCCTGGTCGGCTAGTCGGGCCGCCTGCATCTCAGCCAATGCAGCCAGGATAGGATCCGATTGATCCTCGCTCGTACTAGGGTTCCTCCTTGGTGGCACCATGACTCTGCACAAGTTACACAGAATGAGTTGATCAGGCCCACGCCATGTGGTCACATATGCATTATCATAATACACACCAATCAGAGAGAACGCAAAGTAGACACGCAACGAAACATCCTAAGTTATTGCAATACATACAGGCTTTTCCCTAGAAAGTGCTCTGATACCCTAAAATGTAACAGCCCGTGTTAACCCGGATTGTTAATATATTATCGTATTAAGCCACGCTTAATTAAAATGCGGAATAACTTTTTCTTTAATTCGATTATGACGTCATTAACCTTAGCCAACTTGATTACTTAATCAATTTCATAAAATACTGCCTGTACGTAAATTGCAAGACAACTAACTGAAATACCTCATGAATAAATATAAAGTGAGTATCTAAAGCCGCAGGACTACAACACATAGCCTGGGTCAAAATCCTGATACTTTAATTACAACTTCAATTAAAAGACAATAACAAAACCATGTGGCATGGACAAACCCCATGCTCACCAAATAAGGCACAGTGCCCAACAACAGTCTCAGGATAATATCATAATCAAAGCGGGAAAACATAAATAGCAGTCAACATCCAGCATGTCAGCATGTCATAATAACATCAACTCAGCTCTGGCCTCCTGCCACCTGAGCCCTCAACATTACCTGATCCTGAAATAAGCGTCCCCAAACATGGGGTGAGATCTCTAAACAAGAAATCTCAGTAAGACAAGGGGTCCTCAAGGATCTTCCACCCCAAGCTCACTTACATGTGTAATATAAGTTCAAAAACAGTATTTACAATATAAGTTCCAAAACTATGCGATGCAGCAAATAATCATGCCATGTGTGTTCATCAAATCTACTGGCCAGAGAAACGTAGGAATACGTCTATACCCACATAAGTACAAGGAACACCGCTTGCACCTCACCCACAGCCTCACCATCTTGTATGTACCACATACTCAGG
The DNA here is from genome assembly GCA_032173675.1 of Gastrolobium villosum. Taxonomy (NCBI): domain Eukaryota; kingdom Viridiplantae; phylum Streptophyta; class Magnoliopsida; order Fabales; family Fabaceae; genus Gastrolobium; species Gastrolobium villosum. The sequence goes on along the minus strand of JAVKPL010000136.1, from coordinate 3,605 downwards.
CTTACCGTATAGGTGGACATCACATGCATATCATAAAAGCACATTGCATATAATAGCTCAACAACATTTCTAAAACATCAAAGCATGTAACACAGCATGCATAAACCACATCCCCATGGGACATGGTGGAACCACAACCTGGCTAAACCGAGGACACGAAAGCTTACCTTGCAAGCAATCAATCCAAGCCAAGAGTCCTCACCGCTCAAGGTCCAACACAGCAGTATCACAATCTGATATGGACCAATAATATATCATTAATTATGCAACACAAGCATACCACTTAAAGACTACGCCTTTCTTTTACGTTTTACGTCTCAAGGCTTCCAACAAAGCCATAAGCCCTTAATCATGTGATTCTGACTTGATTAAGTATTTACATAAGTTCAACTCCATCAAAAACCCATAACTCCGATGTGTATGAACAGTACCTCACTGTTCTTCGAAAACCCAGAATATCCGGATATGTCGGGGGCATATCCGGATATCCATATCCGGATATCTCCAAGTCCATATCTGGATACGAATATCCGGATATCATATCCGGATATCTCGTGACAGAAGAAAAATAAGAAGGAAAAGAGAAGATCCAAAGCAGTGCTAGTAAACCATTGTCAAGTTCAAGTTCTTAGAAGATTAAACTTATTAGTACCACGACCGTGACCATTGAGAAAGTTGCATAAACTGAAGCCTTTATAGAAAGGAATAAGGAGCCCAGACTCTCGGCAACTCAGCCAAGATACAAAATTTCAATATACATAACTATAAAAGTTTTTAAAAAAAAACGAAAAAACATTGTACTAAATATATGTGGCTATCGATTGAAAAGAAGAATGGTGACTATTACCTAGTGAACAAAAATTGTTTTCTTCCTTCGTCCAAATATCTAACCTTAGAATATATATCAAATTGGGACATAGAAATTAACAGCTTAATTACGAACGCTCACGACAAACAGGACAAGTATCTTTTCCAACGTGTAACCAAGAGATGATGCATGACGAATGGAACTCATGAGAACAGACTCCAAAAGGTTGAATCAACTCTCCATTCTTGAAATCTTCAATGAAAATAGGAGAATTACTATGAGATTCAGTAGTTTCGTTCTCGGTGAAGCTTTTCATTAGGGGTAAGTGTCCCATGGCGAGCCTAGCCATATGTGCACTCCACATAAAGCACACTGATTGTGAGATTTGCGTATGTTGTGTTATGTGTAGTATTTCAAGTTGAGGGAAAAGTTAGGGAGAGAGAAGAGGATATGAGGATAAGAGAGAGAGATGTCTGAATTTTTCATACCTCTTTACTTCTCATCCTTCCAACTTATAACAAACAAACAGAAAGAAATCACACCTACCATGCCTAACAAACAAACAAAAAGTAATAACAATAACAGAAAGGTACTAACAAACTTTGGTACAATGACCATACTATCCCTATATCAATAACAAACTTTTGGGCTCCCTCTTCTTTTTAACCCACCACATAATCTTTCAAATAAGTGGGCTGGGCCTTCTTTCTTTTATTCTTCTTTGTGCTGCGTATTGGGCTCAGCCGGCCCATTACATTGCCTTCCCCTGAGACAAGCGACTTGTCCTCAAGTCGTGGCTTGGGCTCCACGAAGTTAAATGGCCCAAATGCACTGGGCTGCGCATGCGAAGCCCGCATGGGAAAGCGGACAAAATGGTTGGTGAGTGGATCAGGGATCAACGGTGGAGATGGCATCGACAACGAAGGCAACATCTGGACCGCACCTTTGGATTGCGTAGTGGAAGCCAGCTGTAAGTCATTGAGGCAAAGCAACGGCTGTGATTTTGCCGACACTGGAGAGACGATCGCAGCCCGTGAACATGGAGAGGCTCGCGTTAAACTCGAAGGGTTTTCACTTTTCTTCTCAGATCCTGCAAAGTGCTTCACTTTCCTTCCAGACTCTTCCCTCTCAGCTCTATCTTCCCCAACTTCGGAAACTTCCAGCACACCATCCACACCCACCGAAACCTCTTTGTCCTGTAAGGTTGCTGGTGGTCCTCTTTCACGGTTAGTTAGAGGCAAAACCAAAGCTTTATCCTCCCAGGTAGAGTCCTCGGGTGGAAGCCCTTGCCACTGAACCAGGACTTGAGGAACGAGCTCGCCTCGTCTCCATACTTGGCGAGAACCAACTATGGCACACGGTGTGTGGAGCAGTGGCTTGTCGGTGTCTGCAAACGGAAGTGGATGGACCTAATACCCCTGGTTCGAACGAAAAGGTCGAAGGACTGAGACATGGAAGACGGGATGAACTTTCGCCGTGGCTGGAAGCTTCAGGCGATAAGCTACGGGTCCGATCTTCTCTTCGACCTGGAAAGGCCCATAGAAACGCAGTGCTATCTTCTGGGATGAACGTCGAGCCACTGAAAGCTGGCGATAAGGTTGCAGACGGACCAGGACGAACTCTCCAACGGTAAAGGACCAATCTTTTCTCTTTTTGTCAGCTTGTGCCTTCATAACCTGTTGAGCTTTAAATAACTTTTCTTTTAACGTACTGATAATGAACATGCGGTCACTGAGTGTGGAATCTACTGCTTCATTGGAGGAGGATCCCAAGCAATAAGCCAGCAAGTTAGGCGGGTTGCGGCCGAACATGACCTGGAAAGGGTTGGTGCCAGCGGATGCATGGAATGAGGTGTTGTAGTGATATTCCGCTAAGCTCAATAACTTGGACCAGTTTGTCAGGTGTGCATGCGAAAAAGCTCGAAGGTAATTTTCTAAGCATCGATTAACCCTCTCTGTTTGACCATCTGACTGTGGATGGTAGCTAGAACTAAAATGAAGTTTGGTTCCCTGCATTTTAAAAAGGGAACGCCAAAAATCACTCAAAAAAATCGGATCGCGATCAGACACGATAGATTCCGGCATCCCATGGAGTTTGCCAACAAAATCCCAAAAGAGTTGGGCAACCAGAGTGGCTGAATACGAGGCAGGTAGAGCAACAAAATGAGCAGCCTTAGAGAACCTATCAACCACCACCAGGATCGCTGTATGGCCCCCAGATCTTGGTAAGTGCGTAATAAAGTCCATGCTTAAGTGTGCCCAAATAGAGTCTGGAATCTGTAATGGTTGTAACAACCCAAGAGGAGGGTGATTAGATGCTTTCAATTTCTGACATATTTCACAATTTTTAATATACTCTTTTACATCTTTGCGTATCCCTTTCCAGGTGAAATTCCGTTGGATGCTATGTAGGCATGCCTGGACCCCGGAGTGTCCCCTCTGGATGGAAGTATGATAATCATAGAGGATGTGGCTCACCAACTTTGACTCAGCTGGGATGAAAATTCGACCCCGATGGAAGAGTATTCCATTGCGCAGACGCCAGTCAGCTATATTGAGAGGGTTACTTTGTAATTGCTGTAGAATTTGTGTAGAGTAGGCATCTGATTTGTATTGTACTGTATTTTTACTGGTATAACTAAGAACTGGGCCCGAGATGGCCATGCAGTGGGTCCGACTGGTCGCTGTCCCCCCTGACGCAGTCAGACCGTCGGCCTGCTGTGTTCAGTTATAGACTTAGACCCACGGTAGAGCCAACTCCTGGAACAATTTAGCAACAAAAATTGTTGCGGCGTGGC